>JAKCPI010000006.1:0-148560 GCA_023213315.1 Euborellia annulipes
AGAATCTAATATGAAAATTTTTTTGTCTATATGGTTTAAGATGCCGAATTTTTTTTTTTTTTTAACACACTTTTTTTCTCGTTCACACTCACATTTACACATACTCTTTTCGGCTTTGACGATAACAGTTATTAATTAATATACATATTGGGGATCCAGGCATTCTTATTTAATCCTTTTGGTATCCAAATGGCTTAAATAAAATCATCGGATTGCCTGGGGTCCGAACCCGCGACACTTGGTATAGAAGGTCAGCACGCTAACCCCTACAACAAGCCCGAGGACAAGAGGCCGAAAAAGTATGATTTTTCATTTTAGAGATGCAATCATTTATTTTGTTATTATAATTAAATGTCATAAGTGCTTAGTGCTTTTTTACGGAGAAATAATATTTAAAAAATTTTTAACTCTCTCAAAAGGGGATTTGGAGACTCCATTATTTTTTCTGGATTCCCATTAATGTCGTTTATAAGTGAGCAAATCTTACGAAATTCAAACTGGAAATTGTTTAAGGTGGTTCGGGAGCAGGGCCGATTCTAGGGCGGGAGGGGGGAATGTGCCCCGTACGGCACATATCTGGGGGCGGCACAATAAGAAAAGTGGTCCATAAAAACAAAATGATATTAGCAGGTTCGGATTTAGGCATTTGCTGCCTCCAGGCAGTGAACTCTTTTGCCGCTCCCTTCCCTTTAACCACCCCAACACTGAGAAATACCCTAAAATACCTTTTCAACATCAACTTTTCTATTTTACAAAAAATTATAGATATGTAAATAAAGCGAAGTTTTATTTTTCCACAAATTTTGCTGCCCCAGACGCGTGTCTAGAGAGGTACTCGCTGGTCTAGCGGGCTAGGGTGTCGTCTTCTACAAAGAAGATCCCTGTTCAAATCCTGGGCCTGCGGGATTTTTCCATTAAATAAAAATATTTAATGTAAACAAATCTTTAAGCAGGCACTGTATTGAAATATTGGATCTCAACACAATAGCCCCCAGGCAACTCTACGAGGAGAGGGAGCTGCTGTGACATCCCGTCCTGTGAAAGGGACGTAAAGAGGATTCCCTCTCAGGGATGAATTCTTCGAAAGGAGTAGGCTACACGCCGGTGCTGAGGGAGTCCTTCTTCAAAATAGGACATACTCCCTAGCATAGAAGAGGTTGGATTAAAGGAACCGGGTGGAACCAGTCACGGAATTAGTTAATTAGCTAGAAACGAACGCAGGAGCAGTTAGAGATAGGAAATGATGTAACCTCACGGGGTGCCGTAGGACCAGTTGGGTTTGAGGTGTGTGTCTTTGTGCACGTAAGCACCTCGGGGATCCCGATAGGAATTTCAAATAATAATAATAATATTAACCAAATAGTACCTGTAGATATATCATTTAGACCTAAATTTAGGATTGCATATCTTGAGAAAAGAATATAAAACGCCTAAGAGACAGGCAACCAACCAAATGAGAATTAATGCTATATAATTTGGTTGCATATCTTCAGGGCGTAATACGAAAATATCGTAAAAATAACAATCGGGTTCGTCAAATTTTTATATTTTTGGTTCAATGTGGGTTTAAATGCATGAGTTTTAAACGTCCCAAAACATTTTTGTACAGCTGTGAGCCAGTCTCTCGAAATTTTTCAAAGCCTACAGGAAGAACAGATTCCAAGGCTTACATACGAAAACGGTGATAATTAACTAAACCAAATGGCACAAAAATGGTGACTCCTCCTTCCCCTTTCTGTTAGAAGTAGAAGTTCATGAAATTTATTTTTACGTACGGCCAAGGATGAATTTAAAATAATTAATTTTCTCATTAATTATTTTTGTTGAAAAATATCATTTTTTTTTTAGAGTTGGAGAATAAAAAAAAAAAGATAAAAGAAGTTTGTAGAAAAATGAAAAAGAAGGTGAGATACAGGGGGGGGGGGGGCGGGGGTAGATAAGGTGGGTGGGGTTCGTGTGGGTGGAAAAGTAAGTCTGTTGGAGATCCTGGTTGGCCTTTAGGGAAATCAAAAGACAAGAGTCAAAAGGAGGAAACAGGAGTCTCCTTTGCTCTGGGCTGAGCAGAGTGAACAAATGGCAAACCATTAGCCAGTGTCTTGGCCAATTGGCTAACAACATTGATATCAAGAGAGTGAGAGAAACTAAGGAGTAGGTAGGGGGTCATTTCATACTCAAAACGGTGATAATTAATTAAACCAAATGGCACAAAGGAAATAAAACAAGATTGTACTGTATATTCTTCTTTCACTTAAATCATTTAATAAAAGATAATAAGACTTTGATAATAAGATTTGTTTTTTTTTTCTTGTTATTATTTTATCCTTCAAAGAAGATAAAGATTTTATTTAGAGAAAGAAAAATTGAATTTAAATCAATTTAACAATGAAATGTTTTGATTATATATAACGTTAAGGGAAAATTATTTTGGGAAGTAGAAAAGTAAGTATTATTGAAATGAAAAAATATTTTTCTGGTCAAATAACACTGTTCGATAAAAATGGACTGTTTTACTTTCACAAGAATAAAGATATGAGATTAAAGAAGTATTTTTCATACTGAATTCAAATATCATTTCAGTTTTTCCCCATAAGGCACAGTTTTACAGATATAGAGAAAAATAAATTTTAATAGAAAATTTTCTCTAAAAGGGCTGTTATTTTGCATTTTCGCAAATCGATTATTTTTAATGTTTTTTTGCATTTTAAGGGACAAAATCCTCCCCCACATCCCCCTTGGATCCAAATGTTAATGTTTTTTAGCTTTTCACTTCTCTAACTGTTAGACCTTCTGAAGAAATGTTAAGGCTAAAATATTCCTTTTCATCCCTCCAAATTTGATTCATGGCCCTATAATTAACGAAAAGGGGTGGAAATAAGTAGGGGGCTCTCCCCCGAAAACGGTACGTGGTGGGGGTAAACGGAGGTCATATTTGGATTCAGGAGGTCATTTTATTTAAGAATCTGAAGGAATTATCTCGGGGCTTTTTTTCTTGCCGCACAGTGTTATTAACGAAATTATTAACAAAATAGTAAAAAATAGTCATGTTTATTCCTATGAGCAAGGCGCCTAAAAGATAGGCAGTAAAAGGATTTTTTTTACATAGGCCCTACTGTTTTGCTAATATTTTATATACCATAATTTATTTAGATAATTTCGTTAATTATTAACAGATTTTTACGAATGAATAATTTTTAGAAAGTCAAAAAACTATAGAAAATCGTACATCTATGTTTTTTCATTCAGGGATACATAAAATTGTATTAGGGATGTATGTCCAAAAGCAAAAAAAAAACAAAAAATTAGATTTTTCTAAACTTTTAGCCAGTTGCGGCACATCTAAATGACCTCCAATTGGGTAAAAAACTTAAAATTTATGTGTATTATAACTACCTGTATATTTTTAAGGGGGTTTCGTCTTAAAAAAAATCTTGAAAATACAAAATAAGAGCTGTTTTAGAGCACATTTTCTATTAAAATTTATTTGGAAGGTTTTGTGAAACGGAAAAAGGTGGGAAAAACAAGGGGGCCAATGAAGAAAAAATTGGCGGTCGTCTTAAAATTATAAATAATGACCCTGAAGGGATAGGGGAGGTGAAATTGAAAAAGATATAAAAAAAAAAAAACAATGAGATATGTTAAGGAACAGGATTTCAAGGGAGATAGCAACCCCTCAGGTCCCCCTAAATCTAAAAAATTAAATAAATTGTAATTCAAGGATTCGAAAAGTACCGATAGAATTTATACTATTCCATATATAATATTACAAAAATAAATTTGTAAAATCAAAAGGGTTTAAAGAAGATACTTTAAATTTTAATATGCTATATTTAGACTCTTAATTAAAGAAGTTAAAAACAAAATTTTCATTCATTGATTCTTTTTAGATTCATTAAAAGATATTCTTATTTGTATTTTTGATATGATACCAATAAGTAAAGAGCAAAGGAAAATCAATGGCTCCACTGGGAGCGATTTTTAATCAAGCCAAAAAGCAACAACACAAACGTTGTTGTTTGATTTTAAACTTTCACCCATACATGTATAAAAATACAAACAGTGGTATGTATATATATACATATATAGAGCAATGGAATAATTAGTTAATCGAAATAAAGGTGGCGGGTGCATAGGGATGTCTGATTTATCACCAATTTTTACATTATATATATCTATATACTTTTTGCGTGTAGATTGTAAATCTACAATTATATTTCTCTCTTGAATATAAATTTTAATGTATGTATGGGTAGATAATTGCTTATATATATGCCTAGTAGAATTAAAAAGCCATCCCTTTCCAAGCAGTGTTTTTAAAAACAATCCCTTTAATATAAACCTGTTCATTTTATGAATAATAAGTGTGATTAAATAGTATATAAAGATTATTAAAATAAATATAGAATTATTATTTGGAGATAAGTAGCTGTTGATGTTTGAAATTAGATGTTCGAAAATAAAGTGAATAATTAAGAAGTTCGGCCAAAATCTTGCCTAAAAACTCGGAATAAATTTTATATACAGTACAAACACAGGGACAATCTTATTTAATATTTGGTTGATTCATAATTATCCGCCGTTTATATTACCATAATTTGACAAATATGAATATGATTTTCGACACGCATTTTCATCAATTGAACAGGGAAGAATAATTTTCTAAAAAAAAAAGTAAATGAATGGTTAATTTTTGACAACAAAAAGCTCTCCAATATAAACGGGGGATAATTATGAATCAACCTAATATTTACTGAGTATTTAAACTAAATTTAAAATTAAATAATTTGTCAGTTGAAATTTACCAAAAACTCATGTGCCAACCAAATATAGGAGAATGAGGAGTTGCGAGGACGTCATGATTATGGTTGGTTGGAATTCAATGAGGTTGTGAATGAGGAGTAGGCCAGTGAGAAGATTCCAACTCCTCCTTAGTATGAATATGGAAATAATGGAACGGAAATGAGAGTATCTGGAAAGAATATTCAAGAGTAATTAGAATAACATTAAATTAAATTAGATCATGGTCTTAAAATAGATGATTCTATCAGAAATTAACTGAAAATAAATAAAATAAGGACTAAGACGGGGTACTCTGGTTGGTCTGGTAAAAAATAACAAAAGGGATGAATGAAGCAGGTTGTGTCCTATTCCCTCAAATAGATATGTTCTTATTGCACTTTTTCAGGACTCTTGTTAGGCTTGAAGAAATGTGTAAAGGCTACACATGTAATTGCAAACTTGACAAGCATGCATGTGCAATCTTTTTGTACAAGCAAACTGTAGTGTCTGTAGGAGAATTTTGCGCAAGCTAGCCGCTTGAAGCTCGATTAAATTTTCATGAACAAGTATATTTGCGCAAGCAAAACTTTCAGCCATTTTATAGACGTCTTGACATTTGATATTTATTTAATATAGCCTATCATTTAAAATTTCAATTTAAATATTAAAATTTATTGTGTCTCTGTTTAAAGCAAGTGAGTATTTCTTGTTATCTTCGAATAAATAACCTTCCGAGTTGGACATTTTTAGGTTAATTTTCGGCATAAGCTGTTTCTTGTACAAGCATTCTTGTGCCATGTGGTGCCGAAGGGAATTTGTGCATGCTGGTACAAAAAGATTGCACATGCATGCTTGTCAAGTTTGGAATTACTTGTATAGCCGCCTTAAGGAGTATGAAACATCGGCAACAAGAACCTATTTTTTATTCTACAATACTTTTTTTACTTTTAATAATAAAATGATGAGATGTGAAATATTTTATAGCATTTAGTACTAGTTTCTTCTTTACATGGCTAAACCGCTTAAAGAACAAGAAGCTACTTGACCATGGATGAAGGCATCAGTCGCTGGTTTCCAAGAGGTAATATTGGTAATAAAAGTAAAAATTTTATTAAAATTTTTTGTTTTTTATTACTACTAATAAATTAATTATTTTTAACAGCGACTAGAATTCATTTTTTCATATATAAAAAACAATATCACTAAAATAGTCCTAAAAAATTATTTTACTAAATTTATATATATATTATAAATAAATACAAAGAGTGTCTTATTTAATTAAAATCAAAGATAAAATGTAAATTTAAATAATGAAATTAATTTCTGTAATTCTTTGATCCTATGATTATATAAGACATTCTTTCTACATTTACGGAAAAAATACATTTAAGTGAATGTCCTATAATTTGCTAGAAAATAATTATTTATTAAATAAATACCAAAATAGAAATAATATCAAAAATAAGGCAGAAAAATTTAATTTGGAATGATTAAATATTTAGAATTAGTAAAGTGTTTTTCATTTATTTTGGGATAATTTAGTCTTGAAATTTTTGAAAATATATAATATTTTAATAAAAAACAAAAATTATAGGAAAAATTTTAACTAAGGACGACGTATTTATGTTATTATTTTCAATTTATTCTTATCTAAATTTATTTAATAAATAAGAGATTTCTCAAGTTGTTTGTATAAATATATACCTTAATCATTATCCTTTTTTTTTTGTTGTTTCATTCGAGTTTTTTAATTTTTTTTAAATTTATGTATAATATTCGATTTATTTTTAAAACTTTTAAAACATCTATTTCTATTCGATTAATTATGTAAAATGTGCGAAAATTTATTTATAATTTATTTATTCATGCGGAGTCTTGGACATCTTGAAATAGTTTCCTGAAAAATAAAATATATCATTTCATATTATTGTAATCAACGTTAAAGGCAAGGGCGGATACAAGGGGGGGGGGGGGGGTAAAGTGGGTAATTACCCCTCCCGAGATTTGAAAAAATACCTTTTTTTCGCAAAAAAATTTATTTTTAATGTAAAATTTTAAAAATTAATACTTAAAAATTTGATTTGTATTTATATTCTGCAAGTACAGAATGTGCCTTTAAATTACCGAAATTATGAAAAAATAGTGTGCTGTGCGACGAGTCACACCAGATTACCCCCCCCCCCCCGAGAAACACCTCTGGATCCGCCCTTGGTTAAAGGGAAGAACGATAGGGAGGGGGTCCAAAAAATTCCCTTGTGCTTCCACTTTCGGGGTGCATACAGTGCTGTTTCATCAAACATCACAGAGAACCAGATAAAATATTCAATTGAAAGAGCATATTCACAGTGGAAGTGGATTGATATAGCAAGGCTTTCTTATGAAAGGGTTTGATTGATTCTAAGCAGTAGTTTTTTTTTTGATGACTTTATTGTGACTTCTTCAGCTTCAACTGGCCTTCCAGAACGAGGGGCATCTTCAATTTCAAAATTGCCCGAACGAAATTTTGCATATCAGTTATGGCACTGGCGTTCTATCAATACATCTTCTCCATACACATCGGTTAATTTTTTTCTTGCTTCAACAGCATTTTTACCTTTTATAGAAAAGAAAAAAAATAGAGTAAAAAAGTAAAATCGCCGAAATTGCTGCTTTTTTTACTTTCCATATTTAAAAGGGAGCCAATAAAAAACTACTGCATAGAATCAAACGAACTTTTTCACAAGAATGCCTTGCTATATCAGCTGTCAAAATACATAATGATTATGCGGCTCAAGTGTGAAGTTAGCTGTGAAAAAATACAATTAAGTTCTTTGTTGGGAAAAACGAAATTACTTTCCGAACAACCCAATATATCAATATATACGGTATAGAGGAGCCTTGTTTCGAAAACAATCACCTTTTTTGAAAACAAATTAGTGTTATTCGGTAAATAGAAGGAATTTATATATTAGTTATTATTTAATTTAGTCACATTATTTATTTATCTCTACTTACTTTTTTGGATGGCAAACAGGTGGTGTTGATGGAAATGTGTCATTGGCATTATGAGGATTTGTTCGATAAAATTTTACTAATTCCGGGCCTACATTAGAAGAAGGGATTTTTACAATTGGACTATCCTAAAAAAGAGAATTATCATTAAATAATATATTTCAATATATAAAAAATATAATAAAAAGGAAACAAACCAAAACAGAGTCGATCATTTTCATAATTCTCGGGCTAATATAATTTTTTGGAGTGTATGGCGATGCCGGATTTGCCTAGAAAATATAATTAATATTAATAACAAAATATTTTATTAAAAACTTAATAATAATAAAAAATGAGAGATAAAATATTAATAATATTGAAATTTAATGATATAGAATTTTAAATCATCAATCATTAAAAAATTAAATATTTTCAAATAAAAAAAAAAAAAAAAATTATTATACTGACATAAACAACTTCTTCTGGTGTGTTGATTGATGCCGTAAAAAGTACTTCTTGACCTGAAACGAAAAAAAAAAATTTCATCAGTCATAGAAGTTTTAATATTATAAACATGGCTAATGGAACCGTGATTTTGGTGGATAATCAACTCCTTCAAATGAGAACTACTTTACACTAAAGAGGCTTAAACCAGGGGCGTAAATAATACACCCTCAGACCTCGCAATGCGGAGGGGGGGGCAGCAGGTCAAGGGGCGCATAAAAAATATAAAATAATTAAAAAAATAAAATGTAGTAAATAGAATTCATTAAGACTGCGTTTTCGAAACTGTGAGCGGCGGCTCCCTAGGGAGGCGCGGACTAGTCAAAGGGGAGGCATATAAAAATAAAAAAGGAATATAAAAATTAATAAGAGGAATAGTCTATTCATTATACCATACTTTTTGGGGAAAAGATCCGCCCTAATCCCATCCCCATGAGAAATTCCTGGTACTGGGTCTGATTATGAATTTTGATACAAAGAGTAAGTTGTTTTTTAAGATCTAAAAGAGAGAGAAAAAGAAAATGGCAAAATATAAAACTTACTAGACAATTTAGTAGTATTTGTACGAGTCGATTTTTCTTCTTGATTTGCTTCCAAAGCTAAAATAAAAAAAAATATTGTTAATAAGAGTAAAAGGAGATGTAGAAAGAATAATTTTTACCTTTAAATAAAGAATTAGATTTAAGAATAGCTAATCTTCCTTTTCCTTTGACATTAACCGTTTCAGGAATTGCTAGTAAGAGTGAAGGGAGATCAGGAAATCCATAAGTAGTTGGATCACATTCATGCCCAAATCTAAAAAAAAAAAAAAAAATTATAATTAAAATGAAATTATAAAAATTATTTTTTTAAGTGAAACGTTTAATACTAGTGGGTAAGTAATTTTAATTCATTTTTACTTTCTCATACCTATGTATATATAATTATATGTAATATTATTGGTTTCATGTTAAAAATTCGATGATTTTAATGGATATACTGGTACATGTTTTGAGGTCCCCTGAATCCAAAAAATTAGTTTTGGCGACATGGTCTGTCTGTGATAGTTTATAGTAGTAGTGTACTTTGTAAGCGAGAAAGAAAAAAAGAATTTAAGATCATCTCAACATTAAATCACGGACTTATCAAACGCCTCTTGTACATTTATTTTTTAGTAAGATTACTAATTATACTTTAAATCTATATGTACCTCTTAAAATAATTTTCTTGGAATGCTTTTTGAGGTAATAATCCATTATGAAATGAAAGTACTTCATGTACTTCCCATGAAAACACTTGTAATGGTTTTACTACTATATATGTTTTATCATCAATTTCTTTAATTTCAACCTAAAAAAAAAAATTACAATTTAATAAAAATACGCCGAAATTAAATTGAAAAATATTTAAAAAAACTCAATTTTGAAAAAATTTTAAATCACATAAAAATATGATGATCAAAGAATAAAAATATGATTTAAGTTTGAACTAATTAAGAAATTAAAAAAAAAAAAATATTTACTAAATGTTTAAAGAATTTCTCAATGTCTCCCTGGCTACAGATTTGTCGCCATCGATACCAAAATGCGAAAATCACATCATTAACTGGAATAATCTTCTTTTCAGGTAAAAAATTCCAAAGTGTTCTAATAAATTTTATTTGAAAGTGTTCTAACGGAATTAAGGTGAGAGGAATGATAGCAGTACCATCTTCAGAAAAACCAATCTGAAAAAAGAGTTGGGAAAAATCTATAATAAAGAAGTCAAGGAAAAAAATAATAAAATTTTCTTACCCAATCAGAAACTAATTTTACTGCTTCTTCTAATGTCTTAACATTATAGGTTTCCACTCGTAAAGGGTACCCGTATTTATTTAAATAAGCTTCAGGTAATTCTTCCAATGATATTTGGCCTAGAAAAGTTGCACGGGCCAAAGATGCTATTTGTTCCGCAAAAATTGGAAGTCGATATTCCAAAGAAAGTCGAATCATACGTTTGTTATTTTCATCATGTATCTATTAAGAAAATAAAAGTAAAATTAAATTATTAATTATTAATGTTAAATAAGGACAACAAAAGCAAGTCATTTTATTAGCTTTGCGGAGTAGGAGTGAAGCTGTTACGCATGTTTTTGCCGATAAGATGGCGTTATGTGTCTTAAAAAAGTAAGCCAAAAAAACCACCTATTATGAAAATTTGTCAAGAGATGTCAGAATGGTAGCTAATAATTTAATGCATTTGGTTCATTTTCATTGATCTTTTAACAATGAATACTCTGAAAGAGATATTAATCGGATCGGTACGAAATTTCAGAAACCTGATCTTCATTAAAATTTCAAGAAGACTAGATGCTTTCACGAATCCATCTAAAGTCAATTCTTGCTTTTTTTCCTCTAAAAATATTTGAAAGATTATTCCCTTCTCCCATTCCTTCCCCCAATAAAGTTTAGGGTATATGAAAAATTAATAAAATTTTTTTATATTCCGACATTTATTTGATTTTTTGGCGGGGAGGGGAGGGGGGGGGAGAATCTCAGTAATTATTCATTTTGACTCTTGATTTTAAACATTTTCCTTAAAAAATGAGTACTTATTTAAAACACAATTCTATTCTACCATTTAACTGTTTTAACTTTTTCAGAAAAGAATTTTGTAATTTTTTTTACTAAATTTATTATTAGAAAGCATAAAAATAAAAGCTGGGTGGATAACAGGCTGCTTAAATTATTACAAAATTTTGAATTTTACATACCTCGACTATGTGATTTATCTCGTTGAACAAATCTATCAATTTTGAAACTCCATAATCAAGAACACGACATTGAATTCCAAATTGTGCATGAAATCGAGGGATAAATTCTGAAAAGACTATTGCAAAATCAGGCATATGACGTAAAAGCTCTACAACCTGCCGACCAAATTCTAAAAAAGAAAAAGAAAAAATATTTTTTTTACAAAGATAAGTAAAACCTTGCTTACACTTGACTAAGAACGATCATTATGATGATTAATAATAATAAGATAGGGAAAGGAGAGAAGATGATTTTATACCTGATGCACAAAATAATACCTAGAAAAGGAGATGATTCTACATGAAAAATAAGAAACAAGCGGAATAATGAACATAAATAGTGTACAGAAGCTAAACATTGTATCTCAAACGGTTCTCGAGATATTAGCAAAAAACAAAAAAAAATTCAACTTTGACCCCCTGAATCTTGAAAACGAAGCGTCTGGGCATATTAAGTTTATAGGAAAAAAAGTCTTATTTTTTCATGTAGAATCATCTCCTTTTCTAGGTACCTGTTATTTCCGGGACCCTGTATATATATAATTCTTTACTAATTAATTCAAGTTACCTTGAACTTTTTCGATTTGAAGCACAGAATTCTCTCTTCTAGATGTAATAACAATTTCTTCGTTTGAATCTTCATCAATTATCAATGTATTATCATTAATCTGAAAAAGTATAAAATTATTAATATTATAATTTTGCAATTGTATTTATCAATAAACAGTAATTATAAATATATCTGGACTATTCAGATAAATAACTATAACAAAGGAAGCATTTTTTAGATCTAAAGAAGTGTTTTTCTAATTTCCCTTTAAAGGGTGCTGATGGCCCTTTCATGTTCGGATAGAGAAAGAAAGTCCTTTGCGATCACAAAACTTGGATATGTATTAGTGCAAAATCATACCAAGTATGTTGGACTTTAACCTAAGTTTAACAATATTTTTTATGTTTATTTGCTGGTAGGCCCGGAAATAGCTCTTCCCTCACTGGAAATTTTTCTCTAAAAATTTCTCACTTCAATTCTCTCAGAGAGAAATGCAATGCCTGCGTTTAGAGAAATGATGGTGCTGGCTGAGGACCCGGTAGCCCGGTAGGTATGATGTCCCGGATAGGCTGAAGATCCTGGGTTCGATTCTCAGGGGTCATCACAAGTAACGTCCTATCCCATGCCCCTGGGAATCGAACCCTGCGCTTCCCTTTGCACCAGGCCACCGGACTCTCGACTAACACCATCATTTCCCTATAAATACTTGGCATTGCTTGTAGATATCAGTTGATATAGTACAGAGGAGTTGGCAGCCAATTTTAGAGCCTTTATACTAAAGAAAAACTCTCGATTTTGGATACGTTTCGGCTTTATTCTACTAAAACTAAAATTAAATTATTCTAATGACAGTTATGCAAGCAAAAAAAAGGATGTTAGAATCACTTTAGAAAAGAGTTTTAATAAAATATTCTTACATTATTAAGAATATCTTCAATGAGGCTCACTCCATATTCAGGCATTTCTAAAGGTTTTTTATAAACTCGCTTATATGCTTCAGGTAATTGTGATATAGTTAATTTATTTCCAGGTTGACTTTTTAAAATACGTTGTAAATGTTGAACAAATCGTTTAGTTTGGGATTGAAATGATAAAATTACGAGTCGATGTTCGCCTTCACCAATAACCTAAAATAAATATTCAAAATAAATTCTTTAAATTATTATTTTGATTTATATATATATATTCTTACCTGAACAATTTCGGGAATAGCATCAAGCAATTCGGATAATTTGGTAAATCCATAATCAGCGATACGACATTGAAATCCAAACGAACGATGATAATGTGGTATAAAATGTGTAAAAAGAAGCTGACCTCTAGGAAGATCTCGAAATATTTCAAATACTTCTTGACAAAAAGAATTTAATTTATTTACTAATTGTGGAGAAATGCATTTTGAAGCGTCTAAGAAATAAGAAATTAAATATTAAATTATTTTAATGAAATTGTTAAAAGTTTATCTCATACCGTATACCTTCAGAATTTGTCCATTCAATCTGTTTTGCCCGAAGTCCTACAGGGCCCTGTCTAATTTTAACTTGAGGTACACAAGTGACTAAATATTCAACAGGAACTCCGTTTGGATCTTCTTCAAAAGGTTGGAATTCAGCAGCATAACATTGCGGTAAACTAAAAATAATAAAAATAAAAATTTTTACAAAATACATTAATTTTAAAGGAAAAAATCTGGTGTGACTACCACAACTTTCTCTTACCTTCGGTAATCGAAAGTTGTGTTCTGTGCTTGTCCCCAGATTTTTCGTGTCGACATATATTTAGTTCCCGACAGTACGGAACATTTGAATTCAGATGTAAAATTTATAAGTGTGGGAAAATATTTATATTTTGTTACCATGGCAACCATTTCTCCTATCTTCCCTATGAAATACAAGAGTAAAGTGGTCTTCAGAAGATTTCAATTGCAAAATGAGAATATACATTTTAAAGAGCATCTAAAAAATAATTGATTTTTTGAATTTAAAAAAAATCGTTGGAGCAAATTTTGAGAAAATCGAAAAAAACTGAAAAAGTACATCAGTAAAGTACTAGTACTCTTTGGCCGATTTTGATTAAAAGCTTATTTTTCCGGTCCCGGGGGTGTTTAACTTAAATATAAAATTTCAGCTCCATAGCTCAATTCCTTCATGCTTTAAATTGAACACACACACACCCACCCACCCACAGACAGACCATGTCGCAAAACCACTTTTTTGGATTCAGAGGACCTCAAAACGTGTATATCCATCAAAATCTCGACATCGAATTTTTGACATGAATCCAATACTTTCTCTATATATATATATGGGTGATTCTACGCTATTTGAATTTTATTGGTCAGTGGAAAAAATATATGTTAAAATAATTATATCATTGATACTGTATTCTTAAATAATAAAGAATATCGTGTTTTATTGGGGCCATTTAGTCAATTCACGATAACTGTTTCATTTTAGGAATTAATAGTTGAAAATAGTCATAAATGTCAGTATTCTGGGTGTCCCATTTCTAGTTTTTTTACTAGTTTTGTTCGACATTCATTTATTTATTAACTTGACATAATATTTTTTACCATAATTATAAACATAAGTAAACCCCAAAACATAATTAATGAAAATACATTTTAAAAGTAATTGTTATTATAAAAAAATACTTGTTTTCACGTGACCTAAAAATGATGTCATCTATTCTGGAAAAATTAAAAGATAAAAATTTATCATAAAAACTGCCAAAGGATAACAATGGCCATGAGTAACAGGCGTAGTACAGTCTGAAGTAAGAAGCAAGCTAACGGCGTTGAGCATAATTCAAATAATATAGCTTTAGTTATTGTTGAATTGTCATAAAGTGTGTTTGGGCCAGTCGATGCAATATTTATTCTGGTAAATAAATCTCTTTATATTTTATCGTTACCTAACTCTACATTTGTACAATGCAATGTTTATTGTATGTAAATGTCATGAATTACGTCGAAACTTTGGCAAGAAGGACGCGTATTGTTTTTTTTAACGTAATGTGTGGTTTTGTCATTAGTTTGGCTGTCATTATTCTGGCAAATTCAAGGGTTCGCATCCCGTCTAATGCGACAAAATTTATTTCAATTGGATTTAGCTACCAATCCAATTGAAATAAATAGATACGGGGTCTAAATGGCCTTCGATGCCAAAAAATGGAATAAAAAAAACTCTGTCAGTGAAAATACCCGCCCACGGGTAGGGACGAAATTTTGTTTCCTTAATATCTTATAGCTATAATATGTATGTTTTTTTAATATTAATTCAGCTTTCATTATAAATAGTTAATTGTCTCTCACTTTCCTAGCTTAATTTTCACAATTCTGCCAATAGTGTCTTTCTTCAGGTAACATATTTCTTCTGGTGCTAATTAAACTCAAAAAAATTAAAATATCTTCTGGCCTTTATCATTACAGATACGAAAATAATGTCAACTAAGGAAATCATGAATATTAAATTGAAAGAGTATATTTGGTTTCTGGACACAAAAAATCAAAAGGTAGAATCACCATATATACTATATACTAGGTAGAGAAAAAAAATAACACTGGTCGACAAAAATGAACTTTTTTTCTTTCACAAGAATAAAGATATGATATCTAGAAGTATTTTTCATGCTCAATTCAAATATTATTTCAGTTTTGCCCCATCAGGTACAGTTTTAGAGATAAAAATAAATTTTTATAGAAAATGTGCTTTCAAACGACTCTTATTTTGCATTTTCAAGATTTTTTTAAGGCGAATTTATGCAGCGAAAGTTTTTTTTTTTTTTATCAGACTTATAATTTCGTTAATTATTAACAGATTTTTACGAAATGATTTTTAGAAAGGCAAAGAATTTTAGAATATCGTAAATATATGTTTTTTTTTCATTCAGGTATATCTAAAAGTGAATTAGAGGTGTCCAAAGCACAAAAAACTCAAAAAATTCGATTTTTCTAAACTTTTAGCCATTTGCGGCACCTCTCAACGACCTCCGATTGGGCTGAAACCTAAAATTTATATGTATTATAACTATTTGCATATTTCTAAGGGGTGTCACCTTAAATAAATCTTGAAAATCCAAAATAAGAGCCGTTTTAGAGCACATTTTCTATTAAAATATCTCTAATATTGTGCCTGACGGAAAAATTCTAACTATATATCTGAATTCAGATAAAAAAATATACTAGATTCACACTAATCAGTTTTCTTGTGAAGAAAACCTTGTCGAGCAGGGTAATTATTTGTAATAATTTTTTAGTAATCTAAATCATTTCGAATCATAAAGGAAAATGATTAATTTCTATATTTCTCATTTTGAAATGATATGAGAAATTAAAATTCTTAATGTAAAAGTAACTGGATTGTTCGAAATGATTTCTTCGATAGAAAATTTGTAAAATTGATATCAACTTACCTGTTCAAAGGTAAAATCCCATTATGTGATCGTAATAAAGCATAGAGACGACTTGTAAATAATTTCAATCCTTCTCTAACATTAGGTAATGGAGGAATTAAATCCATTTCAGCCCAACCTTTATTTGAATTAGTATATTTCACGGAATGACGTTGACAAAGGGGCCAAAGTAGAGTATGTGGTGAGTCGCTATTATTGCTTTGTGAGGTCATATTTGAAACGGCATCTTCTTCTTTGAATAAAGGACTTTGACGGTAACTTGGATTTAGAACAACCTAAAAATAAAATTTATTAAATAATAGTGGTAAAAAAAAATACAAGATTAGTACTTTTAATTTAAACTTGGAGAGGACTAATCTTCACTCTGTAGGCTGTTTAGATAAATTTATTTTCCTTGATGTTTTATGGCTGTGAAGGTTTACTCAGGAATTCGCAGTGACTTTGCAGCCAGGAGATTAAATAAAAAAATCTTTTATTTAATTTTTATTCGCCGACGTTTCGGTCGCCAATCACGACCTTCATCAGGGCAAATATTGTGAAATATACACGATCTTAGGTATCTCAATATTCATTGCAATTAAAAACAATATCCCTTTAATTTGTTATGTACAAAAATATTATCTTTTACTTGCTGTTTGGAGGTCTCTTATTCAAATGACCAATTGCAATGAATATTGAGATAGCTAAGATCGAGAAATATAATAGATAATTGAATAATGCAATCTTGACTCCTTTTTAGAGAGTATCAACTCAAATGTCAGTGTCTTCAGTACTGAGTTTCATTTCGTAGAAACTAATTACTGCCTGCTGGAAGATCCATTGTTTAATAAATATATTTTAATTAAAAAGTTATTCTTTAAAAGTTTAATATTATTATTTATTCAAAATTTGAGGGGGTTCACTGGTGTAGTGGGCTAGGATGTCGGCTTCTACAAAGAAGATCCGAGTTCAAATCCTAGGCTTGAGGGATTTTTTTCATTAAATAAAAAGATTTATTTAATGTAAACAAATCCTCAAAGAGGCATTCTTCGAAAGGAGTAGGCAACACGCCAGTGCTGAGGGAGTCCCTCCTCAAACTAAGACATTCTCCCTAGCATAGAAGAGGTTGGATAAAAGGAACTGAGTGGACCAAGAAATAAGGATTAGTTCACTAGCTAGAAATGAAGGCAGGAGGAGGAGGAGAGTTAGGAAATAATGTATCTTCATGGGGTGCCGGTATATGGCATCTTTCTACTTACAATTCTTCCCGCTGGAGAATCATTAGAAATCATAATAACATCAGAAAATCGAAGCAAATCCGAATAGCTAATTGCAATTTGAAAACGTTTTTGAAATATTTTAAGAAATACATGAAGCGGCATTGAATGGTGTGGTACTTCTTCTAATAAATAAACCATTTGCATTCGTAAAAGATTCGGACTAGATCGTTCAGAATGTGCATATGAAATTTCAATTCTTCTAAAGCCCACCTTTAAAAAATTAAAGAGAAAAATATTAATTTTTTTTTTTTAAATATGTAAAGTTTGCTAGAATATTAGGAAAGATGATTTTTCTGTTGTTTTTTGTTTTCAATTGTTTGTTTGTAAAAATCTTGAAGGAAATTCCCAAACTTATGTGTATAATTTGAACAATATCGATTAGTTAGACGTCACCCCAACTCTTTAAATGAATATCATGGTACAAAATTATAATACCCCCCCCCCCCCCTGAAAAGAATCCTGGCTAGGAGCATGTGCTGAGGCGAATTTTGATAAGTAGATACAAACTCATAAAAAATAGAAAAATCTTATTGTCCATAATATTTTGGCAAACTACTAAAATTTATAGATGACTTATATTACTTTTTTCCTATGGACTTGTGAGATGAGATATTGAGCATCCTGTTTTGAGTCTACTTTAACTAAGGCGAGCCGAGTCATTGATTTTGTATAAATTGATAAATAATCGATCTACAAACATTAAAAAAAAAAAAATTATCAAAACGTTAAATTGGTGAATAGTATCAAATTGAAAAAATAATCAATAAATGAAAAAAAATTCTTACATGGACATGAGCGGAAAATAGAGCAACGAGCATATTTTTTAATTGATTCACCGTCATATTTGAATCGAGATTGCTTACATTTAATAGAACACCTTTACCAGATTCGTTTGATGATGAAGATGTATTGGCCATTTCAGAAAACGAAGAAGTAAAATTTGCTAAAGAATCTATATCGGAACTTGAATAGAAATGTTGCTGAAATAAAAAGAAATTAATTAGATTAATAAACATTTATTATTATTTAGTAATTTTCTTTTAGATGTTTTTGTTGGTGGGTCAAACGTCCCATGGCACCCGGGAATTGAACCCAGAATCTCGAGCCTGTTCGGGGTATCGGAGTGCTTCCCTTTGCAGCAGGTCCCCGGACTCTTTACCAACACCAACAAATATTCACAATTCCCTATATATGCTGTTGGCATTGTATTTCTCTAGCAAAAGCAATGAAATCTTTAAAAAAATTTCTCCCTTGACAGCCGCTTGTTATATTAACAATGGGACAGACATGTTTGTCTGCTCTAGAACCCTAAAAACATTTATCAGCGGTAGCTGGATCAATTACAGTTAAATAATATTCGAGTTATTTTCATATATATAATGAATATGATATTAATATTCAAAGAATACCTCGTTTCGGTGGCCTGAAGCAAAGGGAACCTCTCCATTGCCCTGAATAAGCTGAGGATCTCTGGATTTGATTCACGGAGGCCATGGGATGTTTGACCCACCAGATTTTTTTTTTTTTTTTCAAATACACTTTTTTACCATTTTCCATTCACACACACATACACACAGTCTTTTCAGCAACTTAGGCCATATAAGACTTTAAACGATAACAGTTATGTGGAGAATCAGGAAGGATTACTCGCTTGTATGTAGTTGGAAGAGCAAGAAAAATTATAATTCCAAGAATTATGTGGAGGATTTATAATTATATATTTGTACCAGACGACTGAATTTGCAAATGATCAGTTTCGGTCAAGGTTGACCATCATTAGGCCTGTGAAAATACAAGTGATTCAATGCAAGAGTCATGATGGTCAACCTTGACCGAAACTGATCATTTGCAAATTCAGTCGTCTGGTACAAATATATATCCTCAACATAATTCTTGGAATTATAATTTTTCTTGCTCTTCCAACTGCATACAAGCGAGTAATCCTTCCTAATTTTCCACTCAACTTATACTCTCGTGCTGTTTCTTCTTTTCGATAACAGTTATTATGAAAATATATAAATTAGGGTCCAGGCATTCTTATTTAAGCCATTTGGTAACCAAATCCCACCAGTTAAAAAACATACAAAATTGTTAAAAATATCTATAACTAGTCAAGACCAAATATTGAATATTAATATCTTATTCAAATATATAGTCCTCGAAAATTATTTAATTAAATATCTTAGATTGTTTTCTTTAATTCGACAATTTGATGAATTCATTACTAACTGTTAATATGGCAAAAAAAAAATCAAAACTAAATTACTAGTAATATTTAGGATGGGATTAGAAGGAACTTTGTAGCCAAGAGATTAAATAAAAAAATATAATTTATTTAATTTTTATTCGCCGATGTTTCGGTCGTTATTCACGACCTTCATTAGGGAAAATTTTGTCAACTATACACGATCTTAGATATTTTAATGTCTACTGTACTATAATCATATACAATTTAATTTTAATTTGATATGTACAAAATATTATCATTTACTTGCTTGGGGTCTCTGATTCAATGATTACAGTAGACATTAAAATACCTAAGGTCGTATAGAGTTGACAATATTTGCCCGGATGAAGGTCGTGATTGACGACTGAAACGTCGGCGAATAAAAATTAAATAAAAGATTTTTTTATTTAATCTCCTAGCTGCAAGGGTGCTTTCAGATCCTGATTAAATCTCCACAGTCATAAAACATTAACTATTAGGCCCTATTATTTAGTTTATTATAATAAAAAGCTCTGTTTTATGGTTTTTGCCGTTTCTAGCAACTCGCAACATTCAGAACTTTTTGAAAACTAAAAATACAAAATAAGCCGAAGGGAAGTTGCTGTTGATGTTACGAGATGGAAGAGAGCAAATACGGGTGCAGCAAATAAAGAGAGCCTTTGGATGCCAAATGCCGAAAGGGAGACGTTTCGGACAAAATTTTATTTGTCCATCCTCAGTCCTTGTAGGCTATTAATTAATTAGGTACAAAGTTATTATTGTTGTTGAGGCATAAAAAGTTTGTCCACGTGTATAATATATTTTCTTAAAACGGGCGAGTGTTTAATGCTACGGGAGAGTCTAATAGAGAATGAAATTTAAAATACCTCATCATCGGACCGAATACTTTCGTTCGATTTAGAGGGCCTTGGCAATGGTGGCCACATTTTATCATAACTCCTTTTAAAAGTTTCTTCTTTTTCATCTTGAATATCCTCTTCTGAACTTTCTTCATGATCTGAACGACCTCGAATCATCCGAGGAATATTTTCTAAAAATAAAAATAAAAAATTATAAAGAAAAATTATATTCAACATAATAATGAAAAGAATTTGAAAAGTACCCTCTGTTTGGGAATCTTCCATGTATATCTCATTAGAGGTTAAATAAGGATTCGGAGGTAGTGGAGGGTGATAGATCCCAGGAGGGGGAAGTGGAAGGATAAGAGGTCCAGGAGGAGGAAGCGGTTGTGGAACATCTAAATTTCTTCCATTATAAGCAGATAAACATGGTCTGTATGCAGTTGCTGGCATAATAGGCATCTGAGATTGTTGGTTTATATATGAGGCATGAGGTACTGGCTGATAATGAACTCGAGCTATTAATAAAAAATA
Source organism: Euborellia annulipes (assembly GCA_023213315.1). NCBI lineage: Eukaryota > Metazoa > Arthropoda > Insecta > Dermaptera > Anisolabididae > Euborellia > Euborellia annulipes. The sequence continues at coordinate 20,846 of JAKCPI010000006.1, forward strand.
GAAAATTAATCAGCTAAGAAAGAAATAAAATTTATAAAATATATGTGGGTAAAAGAGAATGAGGGAGGGGTGGGTGGGGGAGAGGGGGGATAAAATAAATAAAAGTAAGGCTGAACGCACAGCTATTGAGCAAAACGTTTTCGGACAAAACGTTTTGTCCAAGAGCAAAAAGTTTTGCTGGATTTCAAGGCACAACAATTGAGCAAAACGCTGGACAAAAGTTTTGTCAAAGAGCAAAACGTTTTGCTGGATTTCAAGGCACAACAATTGAGCAAAACGTTTTCGGACAAAACGTTTTGTCCAAGAGCAAAATGTTTTGCTCGATGCCAACGCACACCGATCCGATCGAGCAAAACGCTCAATGGCAAAACATTTTGCTCTTTGCCAATGCACACCGATTGATCAAAAACGTTTTCAGACAAAACATTTTGTCCAAATCTGAGCAAAACGTTTTGCTCGATGCCAACGCACACCGATCGAGCAAAACGCTCAATAGCAAAACATTTTGTTCAATGATGTCGAATCGTGTCCAATTGTGTTTTGTCTCTTCATTGTGAGATGACCCATAGAAAAGCATTGAAAGAACAGTTTTAGGCAAATACGTTTTGTTCTAAAATGTTTTTCCTTAATTGGTGTGCGTTCAGCCTAAGAAGGATGAAAGTCGGGCAGCCAAAAATAAAAACACTCTCGATATTCTATGAACATTCAGACATTTCGTATATCTACTTTTCCTGCAATTAACCACCCTAATGAGTAAAATATCTATGATCTTTATTTATTGAAATTTAATCATAAAAAAAAAATTGTAATAATATAAAACGAAAAGTTGATTTCTAATGGAGGAATATATCTTATGCATGGATATGAATTGAAAATTTTATAAAGGAATAGAGAAAATATTTACTAGTATAAGGTCGAATATATCCTCTTGGTTGTCCGCCATTTGATGTTGAAACAACTTTTAGAACTGAAATATTATGTGAAATGTTGGTGTTATCTTCTCGTATAATTTTTTTTTGTGAAGGCCTGTAAAAAATTAAAATTTATTTATTTGAAAGTGAATTAAATAAATAATTGAAAATAAAGATGGGAAAAATCAGGGATGAAGTAAATAAATTTAAAATCTGGATTGCTTTATTTTAAATTTATTAAAAAAAAACTTTTTCTTGAAAATAGGCCTATATATGGTAGCTGTTCTGATTTAATTTTTGAAATTATGGGATCTCTAAGAGAAGAAGGAACAAGTGGGCTTTTAAGGAAAAGATTTTTCTTCTCTTCTGTTCTCGCCTTATTCCCGCGATGCGGGGTCGGCGGACCTAACTTTCTCCCTCTAATCCTATCATTCGTTTTTGCGACCAGAAGAAATAGAACAGGCCGACCCGTCGCAAGTTCTAACGCCTGTTGAAAAGAGGAAGGAAGAGACAGACATACAAAGAATTGACTGCCTGTCCCAGCTCGGGCAGCTCGTGGTCGCCATCCAGACGTGGGTCCCTGAGCGATTAAGGGAAAGATTTTAATTTTTTTAAATTTAATATAATATAGATTTCACAAGTTTCTTCTTGATGTTTGATGATTAATAAATTGCACATCTTGAATTCTAATTGCCTAAAACTTTTGAAGAATCTTTTATATATATATAAAGGATAGCGGATAGCAGCCAGGAAAAATCAAATCAGACAAAAACTAGATCAATTTTTATTAGATTTTCCTTCATCTGTATTTGTTTGACAATTGATTGTCCTGAGGAAGGGCGCGACTGGCGTCCGAAACGTCGACGATCAAATAAAGGAAAATCTGATACAAATTGATCTAGTTTTTGTCTGATTTGATTTTTCCTGGCTGCTATCCTTATCAAGTTAAACAGCCATATTCTCCATCATCTATATATATAAGTTAGTGCTGTAAGATGTTTTCTATAAAAAGGATTATATTCAATAACATTTGATTTTAATCTTTAAAGTAATTTATCAATTCTTAGAATAGATTTTTTTTAATCCGTACATTTCGAAATTTATCTCCAAAAAATCTTAAAAATAAAATTTTGGGATAAGAGAATAATTAATTATAATGAGACACGATTACAAAATAAATTTATATTTATATTTATTAATATACTGTATTCTATTTTGGCTTTTGAATTCATAGGCTTGAAAAAAATTTTACCGAATAGGAGGGGTTATTTAACTCAAAATAATAAATAATGAAATTGTCCTTCAAATTTTAGAGGCCTCTGATCACCTCTCCTCCCGTCTTATTCAGGATGATTATTATTATACTTTTAAAATCATTCTATTACAAAACAATTTTTTTAGGACTGAATTAGTAAAATAAAAAGACCCATATTATGAATTACATTTATATAAAAAAATAGTTTGATACCCCATGGTAGAGATCTCTAGCCTATAGTGTGCTTCCCTTCGCTCCAGATCATCGAACCCTCTAAAAAATATTTGCCTAGGGATTTTTGCAATTTATACCGGGGCATCCTGCTATTTAGTTCTACTCATTAAAAAAGAATTATATGAATTAAAGCATGATTTTAGGAGTTGCTACCACCCTTTAAAGTTTAGCCCTATGCATTGAGGGATTAGCCATAATAGTTCAGTCGATATAACTTTTTACCGTATTCAGAAGTTAAAGAAATTTTTACAGGTTTTGGGGGTACTCTAGGATGTCTATCATAAGCTCTCGACCTCGAGGACCCTGTGCTAGCTTGGAAGAGGAGGGAGTGCAAAAACCTAAAAAAATTTGGACTTTTTTCTGTTTTTTGCTTATATTTTGTACTCAGCATACTTTGTCAACAAAAGTCCTATGCTAAGTTGAAGGGCATTAGATTTGTTAAAATTCATCTGATCGAAAAGCCAATTTAAGTTAGAAAAAATTTTACATTTCTAGGTAATTTTGTCCAAATCTCGGTTAATATAGAGTCTACTAATTTTTTTATGTACCAAATTTTAGCATATTTAATGCCCTACAACTTTGCATAGTAGATAAAATTTGCTTAGTTAAGAAATATAAGCGGAAGAACTGAAAAAAGTCCAAAATTGTTGAGGTTTTTGCACATCCTCCCTTCCAAGTCAGCACAGGGTCCTCGAGTTCGAGGACTTAGGCATCCTAGAGTACCCCCCAAATAAAATTTCATTAATTTCGGAATACTTTCCAAGTAAAAAGTTTTATATCGATTGAACTATTATATTAAGGCTAATTCCTTAATATATTTGAATAGGCCTAAGCTTTAAAGGGAGGTACAACCCCTAAAATCAGGCTAAAAAATTCGCAAAAATTCTTATAATTCTTTTTTAATGAGTAGAACAAAATAGCAGGGTGCCCCAGTATAAATTGCAAAAATAAATTTTTAAGGAGCACCCCCTACAATAGCCAATTTGGATTGCCATTCTCTACAGAGAAGATCGACGTGAGAAATCTTTAAAGACAAATTTCTCACTTGCTCCAACAAAACCGTTATTAGGGATAGAGGGATTATTAATTTACTTTAAGGACCGTCGGCCAAAAATGAAATAATTTTGCGTTTTATCAGTTTATTTGTAGATATTTCAAGATTTTGTGACGATTGATGATGATGATTTTTGAAAAACATCTGTTTCTTGTACTGAGGATGATTCAATCTCACTGGGATCGAAATATCTACAAACTGATAATACGCAAAATTATTTAATTTTTGGCCGACGGCCCTTAAGGGCCCCAAAAACGCCGTACGAGAGCACGGCTCGATCACCACACACGCGAAGCAGCCGGGCTCGCGAGCCCGGCTTAGCTCGCCTTCAAAAGATGGAGATTCCGGGTTCAATTCCCGGGGACATTTGGCCCACTAAATATACATACAAAAACTTGAAATATTCTTAAGTAGAAGAAATTCGATGGCTGAGTGGTAATTATCAGGATTAGGTAGATGAAGGCAGCCAACAAGTGATAAAAAAAACTATTTGATTATCGTCGACGTTTCGGAATCACTTCGATCCCATCTTCAGGACTATAAACTGTTAAACGTCGACGATAATCAAATAGAGTTTTTTTATAACTTGCTGGCTGCCTTCATCTATCTAATCCTAATTGAAATATTCTTTCTTTTATGAAAATGATTAAAAAAAAAAATTTATTTATAGAATTATGAACAGATGGTCATCTCAAAATTTGTTTAAAATCCGAATTCACTCGACTATTTTTCCTATCTGAAATTTTTGTTTGAAGTTATTGAGATGGCTTTCTAAAATCTGCTTACAATTGTTAGTCAAATAATATGTGAGAAATGGTCAAATGCTCAAAGGGCGATGGCCAAGGAGGAAAGAAAAAAAAAATATGTGAGAAAAAAGTCTTGTTAATTTTTTATGGAGAAAAAGATGAGAAAAGAACAAGAAAGTTAATTGAAAGTCATGTTTCACAAAGAAAAGCCTTTAATCGCCTATTTGTATTTAAATCCACATTTTATGAGTAAATACTCTAGTTTTGGTAAAAATTTTTAAATAATCTTTCTTTATATTAATTGGCATACAAATCAAATAGGTACTGAAAATAAAAAGTGAATAATTATAATTTTTAAAATTTTTCCAAACTTCTAGGAAAGCCCTGAGAGTCTTGGCCTCTTAAAATTGACTATAAAAATAGGAAAAAAATATGGCTTTTTGAAGTTATTCAATTTTAATCATCTCTCGAAACAAAGAATTTAAAAATCCAAAAAAGTTTTCAATAATCAATTAATGCAAAGAAAAATTTCATATTATTACCGAGGCAACTAGAAAAAAAAAATTTCAAAACGTTCTCTTTTTTTATATTTTTAAAAAAATGGTGATTGTCTGGTTTAAATAACAAAAATTAAATAAAGAAATTAAACATAAAACTTTACATTTGTTAAGATTTTTAATAATAATTAATACTAACTCACCTGTAGTAAGGATGAGACATTTTTATAGAGAAATTCAAGAAGAAATGTTCATGTATTTTCTAGCATTAAAATAAAAAGATGTTAGATCCGGAGAGTCGCATCGATCGACTGAACTTGATGAAAATTACTTGCTCTAAAGAAGTCGGTTTGATGACGTTTTCTGAAAACAAGAAAAATTGATAAGAAAAAAGGTGACCAGATTTTGAAAAATATTTAAAGAAAAATTTTAAAAAGAGGTAAATAAAAGTATTAATTTACTAATAAGCATTATTTTAATTTTAAAAAAATTGACTAAATAAATAGAAAATAGTGAACAGTAAATAATAATTGTCAACGATAAATTATGAACTCACAAATTAAAGATATTTCTATCAAGAAAAAATATTGAAAATGGCGTATCTATAAATATTTTTGAACTTTGAAATTTGTTTGTTTTTAATTTTCAAATTTTATTTTATTTTTTAAACCTTTTTGGCATCTAATGAAAACTTACAATTATATTAATATTATAATTATATTCATAATGTAACAGAAATTATATTTATTTATAGTTAAATAGTTTTCGAGATCTATTTATTTGAATATTAATTAATATTCGACAAATGCTTAGATTCTGGCTTAACAAGTCATTTGTTAGTAAGAAACTAAACCGAAACGCCGGATAGGCTGGAGATCCCTGGTTCATCTCTCAAGTGCTAGGGGCACTTAATCTGCCATCAAAATAAATATATATACTTACAAAATAACCCACATCTTGTGGGCATGTGGATGGCAACCACGAGCTGCCCGAGCTGGGACAGGCAGTTTTTCTGTTCTTTGTATGCATGTCTCTTGCTTCTAAATTTTCAAGCAGGCGTCAGATGGTGCGACGGGCAGGCCTGGTCTATCCTTCCAGGTCGCAAAAACATATGATAGGAGCGAATGGATGGAGACTTTGGACCGACGTCCCCGCACTGTGGAAATAAAGCGGATAGAGGAAGACAAAATATGTTAAATATACATTCACTTGCTAATGGATCGCTGCGTTTGATACAGTGTCCCTCTCCTCGTCCCTTCAAATAAAATCTTATTTACATCGGACACAGATTCACATATTAGCTGCATGGGATTGATGTAATTGTCATTTAGAAAAGAGCTGATTTCCCTTTTCCACTTCACTTATATATTTATTATGTTTATTATCCCAAGAACCTAGAAAGATTTTCGGGAAAAAGGGAATCAAATATGTATCAGAATAGATCTACTCAATATTTTTTTAATGAAAAACAAGAAAGACCGATTCGAGATTGTAAGCACCGATTTGGAACACTATTAGGCAATCATAAAATGAAGGGTTTGATCGGGGAAACTAGAGAAAATCTTTAGGGAGGGGGACATATGCGTACTTTAAATCACAATCAATTTTCATCATCCAGAAATAGTTTTCTTATTTTTGGTTAGCAATTTTATTCATCCAAAGACATTTAGGAATCTATCTGGTAATTTAAATTAGCTGATTGCACTATTATTTTTTAAGTACTATGACTCCTAAATATTTTTTCGGTCGGATCCCGGCTATTTCTTTTGATTGTCTAATTTGTGTGCCAAATTTAAATAAAATCGGTATTTATAAACCCGTTACAGTCACTTGTCCGTGATATAATTAGCTTCTAGGAGGCATAAATGCAGGATGGACCTGAATGCGATTGTCAAACGTTAATACAGGTGCACCTGCATGGGCTAGAGAATTTGGGAGGGCGGAGCCATGGGACCAGCTATTCTCCGGAGGGCCTGGAAAGCCCCATATTTTTTCAATTTTTCTTGGGGCAGGGAGCTTTCTGGGGGGGGGGGGGGCACCCCTTAGTTACGCCCTTGTGCACCTGTTGTATTTTAGTGATAATAGAAAAGCTCATGTGGCCTGATTTATATTAACCGAATTAAACATCAACTGAAATGATTTTTTTTTTAGGTATTTTTTTTTTTTTTTTTTCAAACATTCACACTTTTTTTCACATTCACACAGTCTTTTCAGCAACTTAGGCCATTTAAGACTTTAAACGATACCCGTTATTGATTAATGTACATATTGGGGGTCCAGGCATTCTTATTTAAGCCATTTGGTATCCAAATGCCTTAAATAAAATTATCCGACTGCCTGGGGTCCGAACCCGCGAACGTCGCGTTCGGTATAGAAGGTAGACACGCTACCAACTACTCCAAGCCCCGTGGGCTTTTTAGGTATTTGTTAATTTATTTTTCAAACAAATAAAACATGAGCTCAATTATATTCTGTTGATTAAATATTAAATTTAAAACGCAAAATGGTAAGACCTTATAAAGGGGATATCGAATCGAAGCTATTGTATCTGATAATAACTTATCACCTCTGTTCATTATACTAGGATTACCATGACTCCTGAAGGTATTATTAGTGAATGCCATTATCTTCGTGAAACACCCAATGTGAAGAAGAATCATATCAGCAACCAAAAACATTTGCGATCTTTGTAAGATTAATTGCTGCATCCATGGATTGACGCCATTTTGAGTAGTTACGAATCATGTCAAGAATGTGATCCGAAATCCAAGGTTTTTATTGAAAACAGCCTTAGCTGATGTTTTTGATATGAATTAGAGATATGAGAGAAAAATATTGGTTTTTTACTTTATCAACTCTTTATAGGGTGATTGATATATTTTAATTACCTTTGATATTTCCATATTCTTTGAATTATTGTAAAGACAATCTTCGAAGTGACTGATGGCCATTTGTCTATTTGGTTTAAAAGTTTATTCATTTTTATAATACAATATAAATTGAAGAGTTCAAATTAGGCCCAAATAAAGAAATTATATTTAGGTCGACATATTCATTAGTAGGCATGTTCATTAGCATCAGTAGACGTATCGGGCGGGGGCTATACGATAAATAATACTCTTTGGTGATTCCTGTAAATGAATAAAATCAGTTATATATAATTTATTTGATTTAATTATGATATTATTAAACACACAAATGCTATATTACGTTTAATTAGTCGAATATGAATATAGATTAAATATTATTTTTTAATTGAAAGTTTTTTTTAATTGCAATATAAATCATTAATAAAAAATTAATACTATAATTCAAAAATCCAAAGAATATGAAAAATTTACATCAAACTTGATTTATGATGCAAACGCCACCTATTGAATGTTAATATAAATAATTAGATGTGGTAATTTTAAATTTATTATATACGGTATTGCTAAATTTACATTTATTTTTAAGTTAAATAGGATAATTATTGATAAGAATACATATTTTACGTAGATCTCTGATAGGTCTGAATTTTTTTTTAAGTAAGAAAGCATATTTTTTGTTTTTACTTATTTTTTTATTTATACATAGTTAATTAGATATTTTTTTTATTAGCAATAATTAGAATTATTTACTTTTATAATTAAAGTAAAAAGAGAAATTAATTTTTACTAAATATTTCTCGTAAATTGGAAACATGATTTATTTCAAAGTAATCATTTTGATAGCTTTTTCATTTTTCAAGTAATTGAACCAGCTCGTGTTGCGTCTATACGCATGCGCATTGTCTTGTAGACATTTAACCGCTCTGCCGTTCTGCGAATTATAAAATTAGATCTTATTCCCGCTCGAAAGGAAAATTCCTCGCCATTTTCCATTACTTTTTTTCATTTATTGAAAAACGAATTTATGATTGTTTTAGTTTTTTGATCTCTTATTTTATTAAGATTGTTCTCATGTATGAGTTGTATAAATAATCCTCATAAATCTATCATTTTGAAGAGAGAAAGACACAATAACAAAAATATCGAATAAGTCAACTGGCTTTATAATCATTTCTAAAGAATATCTTTTCAAAAGTCTTCAACTATTCTTGACATCTATATTTATACTTCTTCCTTCCAAGGTATCTAACTGCTTTTTTTATTCATATTCTAAATGAACACAAATGTATTATAAAACAGAATTTGTAATGTATTTATTCATTTATAATTCTAGTCAAATACAAATGTGATACACCATATTTATGTTATTAAGAAATAGATTAATGATATGAAGAGGATGCAGCCAATAATAAATAAAAAGCATCTATTTTGTTAACACTCTTTATTTTGGAACGTTTCGGCTAGGTTCAACAAAGCCATCCATCTTCAGCCCTTCAAGAGTATATTTTATATTATTAACATACAAAAAGGCATTCAAGGCTTTGCTCTCATACTCTCTTGTGGGTAACAAAAATTGAAGATGGCTTTGTTGATCCTAGCCGAAACGTTCTAAAATAAAGAGTGTTAACAAAATAGATGCTTTTTATTTATTATTGACTGCATCCTCTTCATATCATTAATCTAATTGTACAACAGCCACAGTTCGTTATATATTATTAAGAAATATTCTTAAATATAAAGTTAAAATTTTAATTCTTATATTATGGAAATATATAAAAGATTTGGAAGGATTATGATGATAGCTAAGGGTAGAGCCGATTTGGATAAATATATAAGGAGGTTCTTCATATTTTACTCTTTTTCATTCTCCAATCCTCATAAAAATAAAATTTTCTTCATATGTTTTCCAGACAACCTTCAGACAGATATCTCCAGGGTTTCACAACATTTAAACACTCAAAAACAAGAGAAGTTTTAAGACGCCAGAAAAAGGGAAATCTAAAACCAGAAAGAAAACTCCCGTGATCTTCAAAATCGAGAATACAGACAAAACGGTATACTCTAAAAATAAACTTCTCTTGATAAAACAAAGTAATATATCAAAAAGCGATAACAGTTTATCCATTCAAAGTAAATTTTTCTTTATATCAGCCTTATATTGTTTTTTCCAAGTTTGGCACCTCTGCTTTTTGCTTCATCTTCTTTTTGGTTTAGCATTGTGTGTGTGTTTCGGTTCAGTAACTAAAAACTTTGGCCAAATTGAAATTCTGTTTTCGGTTATTTTATTAAAAACAGCCACAAATCGAAACGTTATTCATGGCTGCTTGGTATTTTTTTACCGCCCACTTGTTCTATTTTATTGGTGATTTATTAAGTAGGAAACATTTTGCACAAAGTATCCTTATTCAGCTTGTTATACCCCCTCTCAACTCGAGGGAAAGCTTAATAAAAATGTTTTTAAATAAAAGTCAATTATTTTTAAAATATCTTCAATATCCGACAAAATTTCTACAGCCCATCAAAAAATCTATATCTCCCACTTGTGGTTTGATTACCACTGATCATCAATTCTAACTGCGACTCTTCCCCGGCTCCTACCAGATCACATCACTTTAAAAGCTTTTTTTGGCATGATCACTACCAAGAAACATCCATCAAGTTTCGAAGTAGTGAGATGCTAGGCTATTCCGCTTGGACGCTGAGTAATAATTCTATGTGTAGGAGCTGGTGGAATTTTTAATAGATCCAGACTCCCTGAATATGATCAGCTTAGCTCTGTCTCATCAGGCCTGATTATTTACTATGTATTAAATTTTGTAGTCTATTGCCTGTATTTCAGTTTTTGTTTCAATTTTTTTACCCTAAGCCGAGTCATAGAGATTCCATTAAATGTCTGTCAGTCTTAAAGAACCACTACCTTAAACATGGACCAGTTAGCCACCATGCTCTGACTTTGGGATCGAAACTTTATTCAGATCATTTTATATTTTATTCTTTTTTAGGATTAATATTTATCCCAATTGAACTTAATTTATTTTTTCACATTCATATACAATGAAAATAATTGAGTAAATATTACATAAATTCTTTCTCTTCTTCTTTTAGGTCCTTTGTCATACGAGACGCCGTGGTACTTTACATCTCAAAGCAGCTTGCTTGGATGAATGGATTGTTGTAGCCGGACAGCGTGTTCGACCCAATCAGTTCATCGGAAAGCAACGCGTTGACGACGTTGATCTTCTCTTCTAATACGATCTTCTCTAAAGCGTCTGCTCATCTCACTACAACCAAAGTATATTTGTTTCTATTTTTTGTCTTGTTGATGTGGAGTTCTTCTAATATTGATACGTTCGTCCTGTGGGCAGTTGAGAGTCATAAATTATATGTTTCACGTTTTGGTAGTTTCTTCTCCTTTCAACGGATTAAATAGTAAATTCTAATTTGTATCTTTTAATTTTTATAATACAAAATCAACTCGTCCCCCTGCCCCCGCCGGACAAGGACATGGCCAAAAATAGATTAAGAACGATTAGACTTGACAGAAAAATATACATGATTCCCTATGTTTATTTTATCCCGAGGCTCTGAATCCCCTCCCGTCTATTTAACGAAACAAATATTCTCTATTTCCTAATTGCTGTATATATACTCTATAACCTTGACCTGAGTCAATAATTTCGGAATATGCTAACTAAATAAGGTCAAAAGTAAAATGTAAATAACTTCTATAAAACGACATGATAAGTTAGTGTTTATATTTACATTTTTAATTAATTTAATATTAAATAATTATTTTTCCAAATCAAATATCATTACTATATATATTATAAAAATTTTTTTAACTTGAATTTTCTATATTAAACATAATTAGTTAAAATAATATAACGTAGAAAACAAGTGTAAACTCTTTAGACTGGGAATAATAAAAGCAAGCTTAGATAATCTAATGATTAAGTGAAAACGCCTTGTTTATTGATTTTCTCAAAACAATTGCCATTCCTGTGTGAGGAGTGACTTGAATTGGCAGTCATGTGTCATGTCGCATTTATGTTCCTCTCATCACAAATCCATTGTTTTTAAATAGACTAGACATTCTCTGAGATTTATTTTAATTTTCAGAGAAAATTATATTAATAATATTTTTTTTTTGAGAAACAGGATGAATAAAGAAGAGCAGCTAGTATTTGTTTCATTTATTTAAGGCCCATTAAGCTGACGTTTCGGTTTCGGTCGAGACCATCCTCAGAGTTTATGGGCTGTCAATATGAGACAAATTTTAGAAAACTCAATTATATATATTTATCTATCTATTTATATACTTTATTATAACTTAATGGTTATGAATTAAATAATTGAGTTTTCTAAAATTTGTCTCATATTGACAGCTCATAAGCTCTGAGGATGGTCTCGACCGAGACCGAAACGTCAGCTTAATGGGCCTTAAATAAATGAAACAAATACTAGCTCCTCTTCTTTATTCATCCTGTTTCTCAATAATTTCATCCAGCTATAAATCTACTTTTCTCATTTTTTTTTTTATCTAGAAACTTGATTCTTCTTTCTCTGACTTTTCCGTAATTCAGAATCAGCAAAAAAATATAAATGTATTAAGATATATTTTAGTAAGTAAGCTAGACATTTGAGTAATGAGAGATTGACTGAAATAAACGAAGTAGGAGAAATCTTACTTTTTTGTTCACCACAAGTCTGTCTAGTTCGACACCATTAATTTGATTCAAACTTTCACTACCATCAATTGTACTCTTATTCCTAATCACAAAAATACGTTTCTTGTGATTTATTTTATTGAAACGATAACGTTTCGATTACTAATTCTATAATCTTTATCAGATTTTAAAGACCCGAAGTGTGGTCCCAAAAAACATTTACTTATAAAATTTTAGCATCCTGTTTTTACGACCTTTAAGAGGTATCCTTCACTGCTCCGTCCCAAAGTTTAAATAATAAATAAGATAGCATAGGAAAAGATAAGATTACAAGAGAAGAAACAACAAAAAAGGCCAGCTTCTCTATAAAAATTCTATTAAGACTAAATATATAGTAGGGTGCTTCATTTGAAACGAACATTTTTTTATTTTCGCGGATACAGTGAAATATTGTTCCAAACATAGAAAAAAAAATTATCTCGAAGTTTCAGCCCTTAATTTTAATTTTAAGTACTTTCTGTCGATCGTTGAATTTTTCTCATTGAAATAACATGTAAATCATTGTATTTTTTATTATTATAGCTCAGTTCGGTTTTATGATTTTTCATTGTGATTAGTCGCAATTTGTAGTGTATTAGACACTCTTTAAAATGTCCAGTATTATTCTATTGTTACTTGAATCGTTTCGTCGGTGTCGGCCTCGAAAGTTCTATTTCCGTGAAGTTGTCATATTTTCTTTGTTATTAGCAAAACGGTTGAAGATACATTAAAAAAACTTAAAAAAAAACTTGCAGGAAATTAAATTTTCTACAAAAAATGTCCTATGAAATATTTAGCTCAAGAGCGTTATTCACAAGATATATTCAGTTTAAAATGAATTTGAAAAATTCATTAAATATCAACTTTTATTGTATTATTTCTTAAATACATTGTACTGAATATATCTTGTGAATAACGCACTTGAGCTAACTATTTCATAGGACATTTTTTGTAGAAAATTTAATTTCCTGCAAGTTTTTCCGTACGTTTTTTATTGTATCTTCAGCCGTTTTATTAATAACAAAGAAAATATGCCAATTTTCATGGAAATTCATGGGAATAGGACTTTCGAAGCCGACACAGACGAAACGGTTTAAGTAACAATAAAATAATACTGGACATTTTAAAGAGATCTAATACACAACAGATTGCGACTAGTCGCAATGAAAAATCATAAAACCCAACTGAGCTATAACAATAATTAAAAAAAAAAAAAATGTTGATAAGTGAAGTGGCTGTTCAACGATTAGAAATAGACAGGATGAGAAGATGACAGCGGAGGGAGAGCCTCTAGTAAAAAGGGTATCGAATAAAACTCCTTAGAAGACGTTTTGGGGTTTCATTAGATAAATCCATCATCAGTTCTTAAGAGATTATTGCCATTAGATAGAGGCTCTCCTTTTGGCTGACATCCTCTTTCTCCTGTCTATCATTCTAAAATATACAATGATAAAAATACAATGATTTAAATGGGAAAAATTCAACGATCTCTCCACTTAAAATTAAAATTAAGGGCCGAAACTTTGAGGCATTTTTTTTTTCGATGTTTGGAACAATATTTCAGTGTGTCCGCGAAAATAAAAAAAATGTTAGTTTTAAATGAAACACCCTAATATCATGGTCGTAACTAGGGAATTTGGCTGGGGGGGGGGGGGGGGGCATGGGAGCAGCCATCCCTGGCCTGGAATTCCTCATATTGTCTCAATTGGGTGGGGACCCCCTAGTTAGGCGAATGCTACTCGTATAAAAAAAATTTTTTTTTTTTTAATATTTAAGATTTTTTTTCTTTTTAGGGACTAATACAATTTAGACCTAATTTTTGTGTTGAGACGGAAAATGAACCCTGGCCCCTAGCACAAGAGGCGAGACCTACCCTTCCAGGGACTTTTTGCATAATAATCCGCATTCCTAAGAAGAATATATATTTGAAAGAAAAATTATTTAAATGTGTTTTATGGTGTGTCTACGAGGGAAGGAGTAGCAAGTAACCCTTATTTGTCCCGATTTTGAAAAATTTTCTTATAATATATATTTAAAATATTCTATTTAATTGCACTAAAAATTATTTGTTAAATTTTCTGATATCCTATATTTGAATAATATACCCATATACTAAATTGGAGCTCTCACTGCTTATCATTTTAACAACTGATAAGAAATGCATTTTTTTAACATTTACCTTATTCAGATATTTCACTTTGAGATATATCTTTTTATTTATTTAGGTAATAACTTGATAAATTTTTTTTTATTAAAGAATTTAATACGAGTATCTTATTAAAAATAATTTTTTCTATTTTTTTATTAAAGCTCTTTTACAGCATCTGAATTTAGAGTCCTCCATTTTTCTAAATTAATTTGTATCCAATGTAATTTAGATATTTTTTTTTCTATTTATTTCAGAGATAAATGTGCCTCATCTCCTTGACTTTTGCGAATTAGAGAGCAAGATCTTAATGGTGTTATGATCAATAGTCTTATATCAATTTAAACGGAAGAGGATTACAATCTTGGATGAATGACTACAATTCATCATAAAGATCAGGAGGAGGTATTTATTAACTCTTTATTTATAATATTTACAAGTGGAAAAGCCCGCCTTGGGGGCTCCGCCCCCTGGAGCCCCTTGCTAGCCTTCGCCCAGCAAAAGCATCAAATTTATTCTTACTCACTGTTTGGAAATTTTGCTCGTCGCTCGGTTTTTTCCCTCTTTGACTCAACTTCCTTTTATTCTGGCCAATCAGCGCCCTGATAGGCACATACACACAAGGTCAGGAAGTCAACGGCTAGCGCTTTATATAGTAATACACACGGACAGACCATGTCGCGAAAACCACTTTTTTGGATTCAGGGGTCCTCAAAACGTGTATATCCATCAAATTCTCGACATCGAATTTTTGACATAAAACCAATACTTTCTCTATTTATTTTTTATTTATTTTATTTATTAAACATGTACATAGGGCAGGTTGCCCCTCATAGTGACAAGTTTATTTATTTATGTATATTTATACTAGGTAAGAGAAAGTAAAAGTACCTCTGTGACTTGTTTGACATTCAATATTTTTACTTTTCATAGATATCGGCCTGGGTATTACAGTAGAAGTAAAAATCATTTTTCGTTAATTCTAAATTTATGTCTCTTCAGTTCATCCTCTACCTAGTTGACTTTTGCTGACAAATATATCCCATTCCAACATTTTTTTCTCACACTTCAAATTAAAGTAATGAAGCTCAATTCATTTGTTAATTTTTCCTTAATTTCAATTCTTTTTTTTTTTTATCTTTTTTTATAAGTTATTTCAAAACTTATTTATAGCTAAATCTAGTAATTTATTTTCTCCTTTTTAAATTTCTTCCATTTATACTTCAGCTTTAACGTTTAAGAATTCTTGTTTTTTTTTCATTTATTTTTTTATCAATTTGTATTCAAGACAAATGGAAGAAAGTCAATGTAATTATCCTGGGTGACAGTTGAGGAGGGATGCTGGGATGAGTGGGATCAATTGCCCCCTCTTAACCACCCAAGATATTTGTTATTCAAAAAATAGGTGTTGGCTGTGTCTTCTACACAGCCGGTGGCTTTTAACGTGACAACGTCTATTGCTTGACTACAAAAAAATTTTGCACTCTTACCTATATTGAAATATAAAGAGACAAAGTATTGTTTTTTTTTTTTTTTTACTAGTAGTTTGTTTTCATAAATAAACATGTTCAAACATTTTCATTGAAACAATATATGACAGGTGTGGCCAAACTTTTATCCATTAAGGGCGACATATGCTTAAAAATGAGGTTTTTCGAGAAAAAAACTAATTTTGGAGTTAATCACTCGGGATTTTTTTATTTATTCTATTAGAGGATTTTTTTCTGCACCAAATGACATCTCATTTAGTCTGATCGGATTAGTCGTTCGGAATCTACAGGGGTTTAAATTTTCGAAAAACGAAATCCCGCCGAGTGCTCTCATGGGTAAAATGACGTCATATCAAAAAAAGAAAAAATTACCTCTGGGCATTGGACCACTCTTTCTAAAACTATATTTAGATTTAATGTAGCTTTTATGGTCAAGTAGCTAGGCGTTGCATAAATAGGGCTATTTTTCGATATTTTTTTGCCTAAAAATGAGGTTTTTCGAGAAAAAAACTAATTTTCGAGTTAATTACTCGGGATTTTTTTATTTATTCTATTAGACGTTATCTTTCTGCACCAAATGACATCTCATTTAGTCTGATCTGATTAGCCGTTCAGAATCTACAGGGGTTTAAAATTTCGAAAAACGTAATCCCGCCGAGTGCTCTCATGCGGTAAAATGACGTCATATCAAAAAAATGAAAAAATTACCTCTGGGCATTGGACCACTCTTTCTAAAACTATATTTAGATTCAATGTAGCTTTTATGGTCAAGTAGCTAGGCGTTACATAAATAGGGCTATTTTTCGATATTTTTTTGCCTAAAAATGAGGTTTTTCGAGAAAAAAACTAATTTTCGAGTTAATTACTCGGGATTTTTTTATTTATTCTATTAGACGTTATCTTTCTGCACCAAATGACATCTCATTTAGTCTGATCTGATTAGCCGTTCAGAATCTACAGGGGTTTAAAATTTCGAAAAACGTAATCCCGCCGAGTGCTCTCATGCGGTAAAATGACGTCATATCAAAAAATGAAAAAATTACCTCTGGGCATTGGACCACTCTTTCTAAAACTATATTTAGATTCAATGTAGCTTTTATGGTCAAGTAGCTAGGCGTTACATAAATAGGGCTATTTTTCGATATTTTTTTGCCTAAAAAATGAGGTTTTTCGAGAAAAAACTAATTTTCGAGTTAATTACTCGGGATTTTTTTATTTATTCTATTAGAGGTTATCTTTCTGCACAAATGACATCTCATTTAGTCTGATCTGATTAGCCGTTCAGAATCTACAGGGGTTTAAACTTTAAATAGAATTTACGCAGCGCGGTAAATAAAACGATAGGAAAAAATAAATGGTGAAATCTTTAGCTGAAAACTCATTCTTTCTAACCGTATATTCCCCATAATTATACCTCTTAAGACAGAGGAGTTATTCGAGCCGATAAACTTTTTCGTGCATGCCCCTCTAACCTGCCTCTATAGAACATGATTTGTAAGACGTTGTCACGTCAAAATATTATTTTTATAGAATTTAAAACACGTGTTAAAATTAATTAATGGACTTTAAAAAGGCTTAATTTAATTTTTCCCAAATATTGATTTTTTTTTAAAAATCATTGATTAAAATATTATGACATGCATGACTAATAAGCTCCCCTGGGAAAAATTTTTTACTCTCATTTGCAATGTAGAAAAAAAAAAATTAATTCTGAATAATTTAAAAGAGAAATTATGAGTGACGTCGATGAAAACTCTAACCATCATTCAATTATTTTGCAACTTTGTTGTGGATGAGATGTGTGAGATAGTGGCAACAATATAGATAACTTTGAAAAGCCAAGGGGTGTGGGTTCGGTTCCCACACAGTATCCAAAAAATTAACAAATTATACTTTACTTTATATTAAGCATAATCACTAGCGTAACGTTTTTTTAGCTGGGCCCCCCGCAAACCTTTATTTCGGGCCCCATTATTAGACCATACAAAAAATATTTTTAAAATACCGTATATCCCTGAACCCTGAGGGCCCCGGGCCCTCTCAAAGAGCAATTTTCATTATTTTTTTTTTATCTACATTTTTCCGTTTTTATTCGAACTACAGTTTTGTAGCCCGGCCCGAGGGCCCCCCCCGCATCGCGGGGTCTGCGGGGGCGTACGTTACGCCACTGTGCATAATTTATAAATATAATCGTATTTCAAATTCCCACTCCCTCCCCCTAAGAAATAAGGATTACCATTATTCGTGGTGGATGTATGGTTAAGCCCGTGACGCCAGGACCTAGGGCAGCAAAATTTTAGAGACGAGAAAATTTTAGAATCTTTTTTTTTTTTTTTTTTTTTTTAAACATTCACACTTTTTTCTCATTCACACTCACACACACATTCACACTGTCCTTTCGGCAACTTAGGCCATATAAGACTTTTACGATACCGGTAACCGTTATTGATTTAATATACATATATGGGGTCCAGGCATTCTTATTTAAACCATTTGGTATCCAATTGGCTTAAATAAAATCATCGGACTGCCTGGGGTCCGAACCCGCGACGTTTGGTATACGAGGTTAGCACGCTAACCTCTACACCAAGCCCCGAGGACCCTTTTTAGAATCAAATTTAAAGAAAGATTATTAACATTTTATAATCATGACACAATTAGTTACAGTGACGGCACGGGGGAAGGGAGGGGGCGGCATTTTATAATATTATTAAGGAGGGGGCGGCAAATTAAATTTTGTCCTCCTAACAAAGCTCCTAGTTCCGGCCCTGGTAGAAGATGCCCAAGATATGTATTATTTATGGAAATGACCGAAGCCCAATGATCAGTGTAGCCCTACAGACCCTGGTCAATACTCCCACCTCTCCTTTTTTAGTTTTTTTCAAATTTATCATCCAGGGAATATCATCCTAATCTATGGTGGATGGTTCAAGCTTGCATAAAGCTACACCACTGCTAATGGCCTTTTCATATTATGAATATTCAAAATTATCATTATTAAATCATTTTAAAATTAATTTTTTCCTCAATCTGATTCATTGGCATTTCCTTTCCTTTGTAACAAAAAAGATCATTTAAAAATATTGTAGCCTATATTTAAATTCAAAGAGTTTTAAAATATCATTAAATAACACAAACCTAAAATAAATCAATTTTGCAATACTTTTTTTTTGTGTTAATCGAACGATTGAAAAATAGCTATATCTAATGACTTGCAAAATTTATTCAAGCATAAAAAATTTCCCATTACTCTCGAATGGTTTTAATTTTTTTCTTTATTTAGATAGAGATAATCAATTGAAATGAATATTTTAAAAATAATTTAGTATTGAATTTAAATAAGTTGTATGTAGCCAATTTGTGTAATAAATTGAGTGTACTTTTCATTGACAGGTACAGTCGTTGTCAGGACACTTGTTCCTTTCCTTGTGCTCGGTTTGTGAGCTGTGAGCTGTGAGCTGTGAGCTGTGAGGTTAGCAGTGGCAGTGGCGCACTGGCAGTGGCAGTGGCAGTGGCACTCTCTCATCGCATTCGTATCAACTTTATATATTGAACTAACCTGTTGGCTGCTGTCAAATGTCCCGGGATTACAGCTGATTAAATACACACTTATTGATTTCAAACTGATAGCATTTTTAAGAAGAATGTAATTTCATATCATAGTTTCACATCTTGTGATATACAAATATGGTTTCTATTATTAAAAATCAACTTTTAAAACATCTATCAAGGTATTTTTTTTTTGTACTAAATTTTTTTTATTTAATATTAACCTCCATATCTTTACTTTAAACGAATTAAAATTTTTTAAATGCAAAGTTCAAACTAATTTATTCTTTGATCATATAATAAAAAATTTTACAAGTTAGATAATTCTAAATAAAATGTTGTATCTCAAGATGAGTCACCAAAACGTTGTATTTTTTAACAATTATGACATTTATACAAATAAATTAGCATAATTAAACATAGAAAATCGTTTATTTAATATTGATAAACAACTTGTTAGATTGGAGTAGCATATATTGATTTATTTTTAAGTTTCATTAAATTTTTTTCTATTTAACACCTTTATTAAAACTTTCATGCTATAATTATTTATTTATTTATTTTTTAATTTTCTCTCACTGCATCGAAATTTGGCCAGTTCCCGGTTTATAGTATAGTGCTCACAAAAACAGATGAGAGGAAATTAAAAATCTTATTACAATATATCTAATCTTTCCTAGCTCACTCTGTAGATTAAAACACTGTAAAAGAACTGTCATCTTTACAGGAAACAGGACTTCATTCTTAAGCGAAATATTTAATTTATCAACCGACTTTTTATTTTTCGCACAGCCTAGGAAAACATGATCCATGTCTCCCTCTGTCCTACTATATAATAATATATTTTCCTAATTTAATCACTCTTTTTCTAATTTACATATAGGCCAACACTAAGTTACACTGTTTTATTTCTCTTGTTTCGTGTTTCATTATTTTTTATTCCTTCCTTGGAAGAAGGCCCTCCTAAACTTGAATAGTCTTCATTTATTACTTAAGTGGATTATTAAATTGTATATTAAATATTTTAGGTTTACAAAAAATTTATCCGCTGACAAAATCAATCTAAGTACATTTAAAGGTGAAGGAGAATTGTCAAATTTGGAATTGGATGAAATAGTTTTAACTGATTTATTAGAACTTCCTTCTTGGCTTCGTCTTACAAGCGCCTGGTGTAATCGAGTTTCTTTTCGTATACAATGGACCAGACTCAAAAGTGTCCCCATTTATTTGGTATGTTTTTTTTTTTTTTTAATATTTTAATCAAATTTTTATTATAATAATAATTTTTTCTATTTAAGAGTTTGGATGAAGTTTCAATTGAAGTTGAAACATGCGAAGAGCCACGATCTCAGTCGGTTCAACAAAATCTATCTTCGTATGCCTCCACCTCACCAAAATATAGTTTTATAAATAAAGTCATAGATGGAATGACAATAGCTGTTAATACTGTTAAAGTTACCTTTAATAGTCCGGCATTCATAGCTTCTGTACAGGTAAAATTAAATATCTTCCATTTTTTTTCTTTTAAATTGGATCTTATATTTATTTCCTAAATATGTAAAGTCCATTAGAAATTTCTTTTAAAATTTTCAAATAAATTTTAGTAGTTATTTTTTTCGAGGATTTCTTTAATTATTGTACAGTACGTACAGTAATGGGAAATTAAAACGTCCTATGCTTTTTCCATGTGTTTATTAGATTATTTTTATAAAACAAGATCGAAATCTTTATTGAAATTCTCTTCTAAATTGGAACTATAAATGTTTCTTCTAAAAATTCTTCACATTTTCTTTTAAACAATGAAATAATCACATGAGAACTCACATGTTTGGCCTTTAATATTTACCCTCACTGTACCCAAGATCTTGGAATGTGTTTGGCGAAAATCAATTCATTCGAGCTTGGTTTCAAACTGGCTTCCAAATAGTCTACGTGTTAGGTCATATAATTCCTATATCAAACCCATATCTCTCTGTCATTTGTGTCAGGGACTAACAATTATTCTTACTCTAGTGCAGCGTTTTCCATAATGGGAGGCGCACGAACAGCTAGCAATTTTCTAAATTATTGTTTAAATTTTATAAATAAAATATTAAATAATATAATAGTTTGTATTAATACATTTTTTTTGTGTTTGAATTATTTTATAAAATGGTGGGAGGGCGGGGGGGGGGGTTTATACCATTAAATATTTTCAAGGGAGGCGTGGTAACAAAAAGTTTGGAAACCACAGCTCTAGAGAGTGTAGTGACTTTCATGTGAAAGATACTGAAGGGGATTCCCGTTTCCAAGTCATTATATAATATGTTGAAAAAATTAGATATTGTAATAAAAAGCAATGCCCAGGATCGTTCTTTTTTAACTGAAAAAAATTAGAAATTCTCCTTCAATCACAAAATAAATCATCGTCCTTGAAATTATGTTTCTACATAATATGTTAGCTAAAAAAATCTTTTATCTTTTGTTAATTTATAACCAAGAATTCCCAACAAATCTTAAGATATATATATATATATTGCACTATATAAAAATGTTTGATTGCTTATCTCGTTATCTCATTAAATTATCTCATATTATTATTTTATTAAAATAATTTTTTTTTTTATTTAAAAGCTTGAATTATTTAATTAATCTTTCTCTTTTTTAAATACAGTATTTGAAGAATTTATTTTTTTAGTTTTCCCTCTTGGCTACTGAGGTCATTTAGAGGTTTATAATATTAGTAGGCCATATGTTTAACTTATATTATACCGATGGCGAGTACATTCCACACGCTGATTCCTTGGAGCCGCGCTTGGCATTGCTTGACCACCTTGATCTTGTTAGTAGCGGTGGCTCTAATTCAGTGGTTTTTAACATTTCAGTATCAGTGGCGTCTTTGGGGGGGGGGGAGCCCCCCCCCCCCCCCCCCCCCCAGGGCTTATTTTTTATAAATATTTATATTTTTTTAAAAAAAAAAAACCAAAATAATTACATAAAAAAAAAAAAAAAAAAATAATAAATAAAAATTTAATTACTAATAAAAAAAACCCCCCCCAAAAAAATCAGTAATCTGCACCCCTTTTTGATATATTCCTAAAATATACTCTCTCACCAAAAAGGTCATCACTTTCACATTTGCAAATTTTAACTAAATTATGATGAATTCGTTAATTTATTGTTTAATAAAAACAAACCTAAGGTGTGAACTTGAATTAAACTTTTTGTCTATAAATTCTTCTGATTGTTTTCGAGGGAGTAGAGCCTACTCTTAAAACTGTTAAAAAAACTATTGAGAGAAAAAATTTTTAGTCTTTCTAACGCCGGCCATTCACGATCGCTCCATCCGTCCAAATGGAGCGATGTCACTCAAAACTGACCGTGAGTGGGGAAAAACAAATGGATGTCGTGTAGTGAATGGATCACATCCATTTGGAGCGATCGTGAATGGCCGGCTTAAGCTTTATAAAAAAAATGAAAGGTGTAATATTTTAAAATTTCTAATCCTATCCCATTCTTTTATTACAGATTTCAAAAATACTGATAGAATCGAAATCGCCCACCTGGGAAAAATGTGATCTTCGAATGTCACGACTAAAAGATACGGAAAAGGGGCAATTATTAATTTTTAAAGAACTAGTCTGGCAAACGGTTCGTATTGAAGCAAAATCAACACAAGATCAAAATTTAACACCTTTACGCCTCCTTACGAATCAAGCAAGATGTAGAATAACAATAAAAAAACGAACGTCAGGTAATATTTTTATATGGATTATTTATTTATTGTATAATAATATAAATTTCTCTTTCTAGACTGTTTTGTACTTGGATCCCGCTTAGTTTTAATTCTCGATGATCTCCTTTGGGTATTGACTGATGCACAACTTCAAGCAGCCTTACATTTTCTTAATTCCTTAGCAGGTCTAGTCAAAAGAGCAACGGAGCTCACAAGAACCAAAAAAGCCGCAAGGAAACTTGAAGTAATTTTTTATTATTATAAATTAATATATATAAATATAATTTAATAAAAAATGAATTTTCTTTTTAGGTTTTGCCAGAATATAGGGCCCAAATTTCGCAGCAAGCTAGAAGCAATCCAGAGGCCCAACAAAAGAGCGCAATGGCGAAAATCTTTTCTCGATATGATGTCATAGAAACTTCTTATCATTTTCTTTCTCAAAGAATCGATTTACATCTTTGTGATGATCCTGGAGGTTCGTTTTTTTTTTTTTACCTAAAGCAAAAATATGAGTGCTCTTTCTATATCAATTGTATATAATTAAGAGCCAATGTTTTTCCTAATTAAAGGTCATACTTTAAATATTTATTTCACTTTGTTCATACCCCCCCCCCCTCGTAGTATATAATAAAAAGTTGCACTATTTTGAGCGTCGGGTTATTAAGGGAGGGGGAGCGGGAAGTGGTTTTTCGCAAATATCTCGAAAACCTTGCTGTTTCGTGCAAAAATTGTTCTACACAAAAATAATCTAAATCAAATTTCAAATAAAAATGATCCAGTACATATTCACGCTAAAGTGAACGGTTCAGGAGTATTAGATAGGTAACTTTTTCTAGTGCCCAAATTGATGGGCTCAGTATCAATTTTTATATTCTATATTTTAATAAATAAAGACCGGATTTTAAGCAAAATGCTTATTGCTGAATTTTATAAGCAACCATTAGATATTTAATTTCTACACGAATTACGAAAAACTAAGTGTATTGAGATTGCTTTTTTACTTTCTCTTGCCTATATATATTTATATATAGAGAGAAAGTATTGGTTTCATGTCAAAAAATTCGTGATTTTGATGTATATACACGTTTTGAGGTCCCCTGAATCCAAAAAAAGTCGGTCCCTCAAATTGGTCGTTCTGTGTGTCTGTGTGTAAAGATTTTTAGCATGAAGGAATTGAGCTACCGGATTGAAATTTAATATTTAAGTTAGATACCCTCCCGGACACTCAAAATAAGCTTTTGAACAAAATCGGCCAAAAAGTACTAGTACTTTACTGATGTACTTTTTCAGTTTTTTTCGATTTTCTCAAAATTCGTTCCACCAAAATTGTTTAAAATTCAAAAATCAATTATGTTTTAGATGATTTTTAAAATGTATATTCTCATTTTTCCCTAAAAGTGTTTTGAAGTACACTTGTACTTCATAACAAAGTTTACAGATTTTTCAAATTCATTTTCCGACTCTTCCTTCCATAGAGCCAATGTTAAATCCCTATGGCTTGAATTTTTTTTGCCCTTTGAGAGCTTGCAAAAAATCCTTCTTTTTAAGGTACTACAACATATTAAAATTTGGGGAATAACCGGGACTCATCCCCACAAAAGTCATAAAAAAATAAAAATATTGCTCATATACATAGTATATTTATCGATAAGAGAAAGTAAAAAAGCCACTTTCCCCCTCTATATCTCCTAAACCGTTCAATTTAGCCTGATTATGTACCAGGTCATTTTTTAATTTAGTTTATTTTTGTATAGAACAATTTTTGCGCGAAACTTTAGTTTTTGGGATATTTGCGAAACCACACCACTTCCCGGCGCCCCCTCCCCTCCTTCTTCAATAACTCGACGATCAAAATAGTGTAACTTTTTATTACATACTTCGGGGAGGGTCAGAACAATTTGGAGTTGGAGGGAAACTTTTTTATATGTTGGGGTTTGCCCTATCGCTAAAAAACTTACTAATTATTCCCTTTGGTAAATATTTATAGCAGGCCGTTCTTCGCATCCAGATTTAAAAGATGGAGCAGCTCTTCAAGTTAGTCTAATTTATTTTCAAGTAAGTCGTTTTTAATTGATAAAACTTGAAATAGAGTGTTTTTAAAAGTCTTAATTTTTTACTTCTTCCCTTAGGTTGACTACTATCCGTATCATTTAGCTATCGGTGATCGGACCCATTGGCCAAAATTTCGAGATTCAAACTCTCCACATGCTCATTGGCTCTCTCAATCACTAAATGCCTTCCGTAATCGACTTCTTAGTTTGTTAGAAATGGTTTCACCCTCTGCCAATCATCATTCTCCACTTTCAAGAGCAAACAATGTCGGTGTGCCTAATGCTCAGGTGACTTTTTTTATCCTTATAATAACAAAAAGTAAAATTAACTAAATCTATGATTATTTCCATATTATTATGACACTTTCTATTTCTATCTTTCTTCCTTTTCTTGTCTATATCTTAATTATTATTATCTTAACATTTAGTGGTAAAGTGAATATTGTTTTATTATAAAAAATATTATTTAATAATAAATGTAAATGTAAATATTTCGATCTATATAACCTGGTCATCTTCAGTATATATATATTAACCTTCAAGGAAGTTTCTAGACAATGAATGCTTTGAATTTCCACTTTATTTTGGGTATACGGTAAATATGATTTAATCAATCTTCGCATATTTCTTATTCCTTATATAGACTCAACAGCAAAAACAACCGGCCACTCAATATTAATCGCCTGTGACCGGAATGCCATTTTCTATATTCTTCAACAGTATCTTCTGTACATTTAAAGCCCTTTCCGCGTATAGAATGCTTTAACCATCCTCTATTAAGGCTAAAGCTCTCGCAATTTTTCCAATATCCAATACCATTTCACTGGTAGAAAAATTAAGTTTAGACAAAAATTTTTTTAATTGAAGTAATTGTAATGTAAAAAGATTTGGTTAATTTAAAATATGCACGCTTTCAATGTCAAAAATGATAAATCTATTCCTCTGATTGATATTTTTACTTTCTCTTACCTATTTATGTTAATATAAAGTATTGGATTCATGTAAAAAATTGGATGTCGAGATTTTGATGGATATACACGTTTTGAGGTCCCCTGAGTCCAAAAAAGTGATTTTCGCAACATGGTCTGTCTCTGAACAAAATATCTCAAGAACGAAAAGAGCTAGGAGGTTGAAATTTTATAGGTCTATTTATTATTTATTTCGTTTTATAGGAAAAATAGATTGGCCGGATTTTTTTGCTGTTGAGTGTATGCCGAGTACAATCAAGGACGGATGCACAACACTTAATTTTCTCTTACTTTCGGTTGCATTCTGTACTTGTTTACCAGAATATATATGTGACGGTCCACATGAAATTTTACTGGGCTAAATTTTCAGGAAAGCCGATTAAAAAAAATGGATTTCTTTTTTTTATTACTGATTCCGATTCTCTAGTTCTTCATCTTATATGATGAAATATTCGATTCATCAGAATCGATATATTTTATATACAAAATTTGAAAAAACAAGACTTTTTCATAACCAAAATTTTAAAAATTCCTATCTTCCAAACAAAAAATGATAAACAAATTCTAAAAATACCGGCTTGCTCAGCAGGATCTATCTGTTCGGTACAGAAAGCATAAAAACTCAATTTTGACCGCGATGAAGATTTAGTACCTTTTCTTGTGGACGGTCACATATACAAATCAAATTTTTAAGTATCAATTTTTTAAAATTTAAAAATCAAAATTTTCTAATTGAATTTTGATAAAGGTTTTTTCAATGAAGAATAGAAATGGCTGTGGTGATGATTGAATAAGGAACTCAATGAGGAAGGCAGCCAGCAGAAATAAAAAACTTATATTATTTCGTCGACGTTTACGCAAAGCCTCGCTCCCATCTTCAGGATGAAATATTTGTCTCAAAATAGATGAAGAATTTTATAATGTATACACAAAAACGATTATAAACAAAATATATGTATTTAACAAAATAACACAATTGTATGCTGTAGCTATTGGGCTGTTAAAGATGCCCTATCTTGCTCGTCGTTTGGAGCTGTTAAACACCTTAACAACCCAATTGATACATCATACAATTGTTATTTTGTTAAATACCATGCGCAACATACGTTTTGTTAATAATCGTTGTTGTTGGTTTGGTATCCAAACGGCTTAAATAAAATCATCGGACTGTTTGGGGTCCAGAACCCGCGACCCTCGGTATAGAAGGTTAGCACCCCTACACCAAGCCCGAGGGCACGTCGACGAAATAATATAAAGGTTTTCATTTCTGCTGGCTGAGTTCCTTATTCAATTCATAAAAGTTTTTTTATTTTATCATTAAAATCGTTATCAAAATTTAATTCCTATTTTGAATGAATATAGGCCTAGAACTAATAATAATAATACAGTAATTAATATTCACCGGTTGAACAAGTGGAAATTGAATAAGTAAACTTCCTGTTGAGTTATTCTTTGTAAAATCTATATCTTTCATTCTTTTCTTATTTAATTTTGAACATTTTCCAAAAATTCTAATCTCATTCTGATTAATTAAACTAATCTCAACAAATCAAAATCAAAATCAAAATATTTTAATTTTTAGGATGGTAAAAAATCCAGTGGAACCTCTCAGCCTCCTCTTCAACAAAATACATCACCCAATTCGACGACTATTAAAAACTATATGTTAGCTCAACTCGCAAAATTAATGACTTGCTGTATAATCTTACGAATCCGTGATTTCTCCCTATATCAAGTTACCACATCAAAACAAGCCAAACGACCTCTTAAAGAACTAGTTACAGGTAATTTATAATTTATTTTCTCTTATCTCAGACTTAATTATATTTTGAATTTGTTTTTCGTCTTTCGCTATGGACATGTGTTGTAAATTGCGAATTATTTTATGGATTAATTTGCTGCGTTTGATTTGATTTTTTTTTTTTTAATTATTTGTATCGCACTTTCTGACGAAAAACTTTGGCAGAAATCAAAGCTATTAAATGGTTTTAATAATAATAATTCTAATAAAGTTCAATATAAATCACAAAACACAATGCACGAATTTATATCTATCTGGTCATTAAAATCAATTCACTATCTATTTTTCGGGATCCGAGTACGCGACCTCTTGTTAAAATTAGTGCCTTTATCTTTTGGTGCAGCTCAGCAAAAGAGGAAGGTTCAACCTGGAGGTAACACACTGTGTTATATTAAGTTTCAGTGTGTAGAAATGTAAATTTTATTTTATTTTCTTTCTTTCTCTCTCTCTTTATTTTCCCTTTCTTTGATTTTGGTTTTTTCTTTCCACTCTTCTTAGCTAAGCTATAATAAATTTGTGCATGTTAGTTGGAGCTGGCATGCTTATTATTTACTCACTTTTTTTTTTATTTAATTATTTAAATAACCTCTAGTTGATTATCCTTCTTTAGACTTTTATTAAATTAGAAATTTCAATATAATTAGCCTTATAAAAATAGAATTCATGAATATTAAATAATTTTTCTTTATAACATTCTTCATTTTTTCTTTCATTCTTTAAATGACTCAAAATTTTTCATCACCTTCATAATATAGTATTTATGATTCAGTAAAAGATAAAAGTGAAATTTTTTTTATTCCTTATCAAAAATTTATCAACATATACATATAATAATAAAGGAGTAAAATCAATTTTAAATTTCTGGCCAATGAACATGCACGGATATTTTACATCTCATAAAATATTCATCTTGAGTGCAAAAAATATTTTTGTTCTTTTAAGATTGAAAGGTCAATAAAGGCAGCCGAATTAAAAACCGCACATTTAAAATATATATATAATAGATTTGCGATAGTCTGCCTTTATTTTTTTCTTCATACTATCATTTATCAAATAATAATATTTAAAATTCTATTAAACAATTATAAGACTTTCTAAATATTTTATCCATTTCTATAATTAATTTACCCGTAGTTTGGTACTTATTATAATTTTTCCTATATATATATATATTCAAATATCTTATAAAATAAAATATCTCGAATAATTCGGCTAATTTTTTTTGAAACCGAACTAATGGAGGAACAATAATTAGTTCCAAATCAAACTTTTTACATTTTTTCTAAGAGAAAAAATATTTTGATTGAAAAATTTCAAATCCGGACTAAGCGAGATATTGCTATAGGCATACCACCTTGTTGCATCATAATTAATCTCCTAATCTCAATTATTAAATGTGGGATTACTTTTTTTAAAAACATTAATAGTAATCATTCTTTTAATAAACTTATGTAGTGTAATCTTTAAATAAATAAAATCATTCTTAGCTTTTTATTTTATATTGAGTAACTTTTTCAAATTTATTTATTTTTTTCCTGTCGAATGACTAATTTAGATGTATATTTTCGTTAGAAATTTTAATTTTTATAAATAGACATTGTAATAATACAATTTCATTCTTAGGTGATCGAGAACGATTCTCATTACCAGAAGAAATTACTATTTTACATGCAGAATTTACTTATTATTATTATCCTGGAGATATTCCATTTCCTCGTAAGTAAAAAAAAAATTTATTGAGTATTTATAGTTAAAAAAATTGAATTTAATTAAATTTTTTCCAGTACCACCTCCAAAATTGTTTGTTCAACTCAATCCAGTATGTATATATTTTGATGTGAATAGTTGCCTTTGGCTCAATGCTTTTGCATTGAATCTACAACAATCTTTGTTGCATATTCAAAATAATCAAAGCGAGTCGGCCAATAATTTACCTTCAATGTATATTGATATTAAAATGGAAGCTATAATGCCCAGAGTAAGTCACGAATTCTTGTTTATTCTTTAAAAACAGGTCTATTTGTATTGATATTATAATTATTATATATTTATTTTTAGATTGTTTTTGAAAGCACCCAAGAACATTCCAGTCAACGAGATCGTCCTCGATCATTACATGTACAAGTTTCAAGGGCCTCAATTACAAATGTGCGTAATTTTCTTGAAAAAGGCACATCTCTTTCTGATCTAACTAAATGCATCAATAACTATCAATTTGGCTCTTTATTTTATGGTGTTGAATTTCCTTCTCATGAAGGAGATGCAAATGTAGTCACTGAAAAATTTCTAAATCATATTTCAGGTAAATACCATTATATATATATATATATATATATATATAACTTTTATATCAATATAGGCCTATATTATCTTTCAAATTGACTATTGGGTTGTTCGGAAAGTAATTTCGTTTTCCCAACAAAGAACTTAATTGTATTTTTTCACAGCTAACTTCTCCCTTAAGCCGCATATATTTATTTTGACAGCTGATATAGCAAGGCTTTCTTGTAAAAAAGTTCGTTTGATACTACGCAGTAGTTTTTTGCTGACGCTCTTTCAAATATGAAAAGTAAAAAGCAGCACTTTCGGCATATTTTACTTTTTTACTATAGAATATTATAAAAATTCTGTTCGAGCGAGAAAAAGATTAACCGATTGGTATGGAGAAGATGTTTTGACAGAACGCCAGTGTCAAAACTGGTTTGCAAAATTTTGATCGAGGTCAAAAATCACCTGGACCAGTTTTTTTGCTAGTAAAGAACATAAATATGAGTGTGGAATCATGCTACTGCCAGAAAGATGCCAAAAGGTATTGGACTAAAATGGACAATATATGGTATATAATTAAATAAAATATTTATTCACTATAAAAAAAATCGTCTTTTATTTTCCTTAAAAAAAAAAACGAAATTACTTTTGGAACAACCCAATAGTTCTTTGGCCGAACCGGAGATGTGGAGGCCGAAGTAGGACAAGTTAGGGGAGGGAAGAGTGGGGATATAGTGCATACCAGCTGATCGCCAGCAGCCCACAACGAGCTGCTTGGCTTATGGCTGGGTGGGGGGCCTCATGGCGAGGAGAGGCCAGATTAAGGCAAGTATCTGTTTGTTTTTTTTTTAACAACTTGCAGGGGTCCCGGCCTAATTGTTTCGGCCCTTCGGTTGCAGTTCGGTTTCCATTAGATTAAAAAAAAATTTAAAACAACTAGGGAATTCTCGGCTTCGACCATTCAGTTCGAAGCGATTCGGTATCTTTTAAAAAAAAATTTGCGAACCCGAACGACTGCACTTTATCCACACTCTTCCTTCCCTTAACTTGACCTAAATCGGCCTCCACATCTCTGGTTTTACCAGTTCTTTTAATATTGAATGAAACACACAATTAGCGTTGATTTTTATGGCTCATTGAAGTATAATGAAATTTAACATAAAAAACAATATTCTTCAAATGTCCACTAATTTTAATAAATTTATTTCTAGGAAAGGATGATATCCGTGAACCTCCACCAACTCATCTTGGAATGTGTACAATAGCAGAATTAGTTTCCCAATTAAGTAGAGAACTCTTATGGATTGAATCTAAAGATGTCTGGTGTATTTCTCTGGAGCCTGTCTGGGCAGATTTCCTTGGAGCAGCTTCTGTCGGTGTTCATCGTCCCGTCCCTTTACTCGATGCCTTTCCTCTAACTCTCTGGAGTCATGTGTCTACTCATGGCACGGCAACTGAGATTCGTGCACTTGCAAATATTACCACTTTAGTCAGTGTACAGTTAAATCATTATCAGCTCTTATTTTTGCTTCGTCTAGCTGAGCAAGTCGCTGAACTCAGTACATATCTCTCTTTAGATACTACAAGAATTGTAAATTCTGCTGCCAGCTCTGTTGTAATCGGTGCACTCATTCCTCAGGTATATCAAACAGTATTATTATTAATTTAAAAAAATTAGTCTATTTTTTGTTTTAAACATATTTTTACAACTCAAAACTTTTAATGCACCATAACTTACTTTTAAATTATTTATAAAAAATATAAATACTGTACTGTATTTATATTTTTAATAAATAATTAATACAAATGTGGTTAATAATTAAAAACTCCCATAATAATAATAACACAAACCATAAAAACTTTAATAAACATATTATTTATAAATATCAATGATTTGGTTTTTATAAATTGCACTTTTTTTTTGGCAATCTTGCTTAAGAGTGTTTAAATTACTGGTAAAAAAATGTAAATTTATCATGGTTATTAGATTTTTTAACCTTCGTCTTCCTTCGGTCTTTGGGGACAAAAATCAAGCTATTTGTAAAAATTTGTTCTGGTGAAATGGCAAAAATAAATTAGAAACGTTGAGAGGAAGGGCAGAGACAGCCAAAAAGAAATTCTGAATGCTATAACAATTTTCCGGAGACGTTTCGGTGCATTTATTAGTTCTCCATCATCAGTCCTTTCTATAATAAAAAATCTGATGTGACTGGTTGCACAGCCTTTCACGCCTCAGGAGCGTTGGCATCGAGCAAAACGTTTTGCTCAATTGGTGTGCGTTCATACTTAGGAGGGCATAGTTACACATTGTATGCCCGTTCAACAATATACATGTTCAATTGTCAACAATTCAAAACATATATGGACCGTTTATTTTGAAAGTGGTGTAAGTCCATTAAAAAAAAAAATGAGATCACATAATTTATGCTTAAATTAATGTAAATTTTCTATGTATAACTAGCTAGTTGTAAATTTCTTAAAAAATTCCCATGTTTTGTAAAATTGAAAATTGGTCGGTACATAGATTTTTTAATAAACAGATATGTTAACCTTTCATTTTCTCGAAACAATAGAAAATGAACTTACCCACTTTCAAAAAATAAACGGTCCATATATATATATATACCAAGCATTTATAGAGTAACTCTGAAAAGAAAAAAAAAACAATTGTAAGTTATTCCAGATTGATGCATTTATATTTGATATATACATGTATATATTTTTTATTATAGAAAAAACTGATAATGGAGCACTAATATATACAACGAAACGTTATAGCAATCAGAACAATTACTTTTTGGCTGCCTCTGCCCTTCCTCTCAACTTTATCACAGCCGTGGAGCCACTTCTTAATTAAACAAATAGAAAGTTTTGGCTAGCTTTTAATTATAATATATTTTTTTTTCAGTTGGAAGTAACTTTGTTGATGCCTTCCGAGAGTCCGGGACAAGAATGCTCAGCTGGTGATTTGGAATCTGTAATCCCTGATTCAGGAAGCCTTCAAGATGATTCTCTTGCTACTCATCATACAGGAATGGCCTCACTTGCTCCATCAACAAATACACTTCCAGGAATATCATCCTCTCATCAGCAACAAAAACCACAACGCAATATGGCCTCTTCTTCCGGGCCTGAATTGGCCCCTCTAGCTTCCTTAGATTTTCCCTCATTAGATGCTGGCTTATCTTCAATGAAAAAAGGCTTTACAAGTTTAATGACTTCAATTGATTCGGCACTCAAACCAGATGATGATTCAGTTTCACTTGCTTCATCAGATAGTGAAAATTATGTGATGGTCAATTTGGGCGCTGGGGAATCCACTCTTGATGCAATGTTTCGTGTTCCTGATGAACATTTGGAAATTGCTAGTGAAGTCATTGAAGAACCTGGAGCTACTGCCACTGACACCACAAGTCCTAGCGAAGCACCGTCTGTGGATAGCAATCCAGGATGCAAACGACGAGATCTCGTAAGTTTATAATTATAGATAACTTAAAAAATATATATATATATATATGAAAGAAATAATAAGAGTTTCTTTATTGAGATTCAGCCCACGGCTAACGTTTCGATCCTAGGTGTATATGCCTTTTTGACACAGCCCCAGATCTGATGATAGTCCAAACCTAGGATTGAAACGTTAGCCGTGGGCTGAATCTCAAAAAGAAACTACCTGCAATTGGCTGCATTTTCTTCTTGTTTTTTTTTTTCTATCTCTCTTTCAACATTTACTTTACAGCCATACATTCCCCTGTTACATTATTAAAATTTCAAAAAAATTTTCGGAAAATAATTATTAATAAATTGAAAATAAAGATAAATCTTGATTTTCTTTCGCACTTTTTATTTCTAAACATACATCACATAGCCAACCTCAGCAAGACAAAAAATAGATTAAAGGGTACAAGGTTAACTAATAATAAAGTACAGAATATATTAATTGTAATACTGATTGGTTTAAAATTAATATTTTAAAGGAGATATGGAAGCAGAGGCAGCCAAAAATAAAATACTCTGAATGCTTAACCAAGCAGCCGGAGACGCTTCGGTATATTTACTATAAACCGAAGCGTCTCCGGCTGCTTGGTTAAGCATTCAGAGTATTTTATTTTTGGCTGCCTCTGCTTCCATATCTCCTTTAATCAACATACACAGCCACTACTAAGTTCTCATTATAATGAACTCGCCTCGAATGCCTTTCTTTTTACCAGCAGGCGAAGTTGGACTATTGATTCATTTTCTTATGACTAAACCGTTGAGGGTTCATTGTTTAAAACCACATTAGTCCTGAAGAAGGGAGGCGTTGAGTCCCCCGAAACGTCGGCTGTATTGTGGTATTAAAATTTGGCCTGAAAGTACCTCCAGCATTTTTATTTCTCATTCATCTGTCTGCGCCAGGCTTTCCCAATCATCAATTATATCTTATGATTATACGAATAATAATTTTTTACAATTCTATTGTAAAATTGATTTGATTATTCTAATTTTATTTTAGGTTTCCATGGCCACCTTTAAATTGAGCAAAGTTGAACTAGTTCAGGAGTCAAAAGGGCTTAATTCGGCGATTAAATTCCAGATTGCAGACGTAAGCTGTGATCAATGTAATGCCATTCCTTGGGATGAATTTCAGGTAACATTCAAATATTCCTCTATAAAAGGATCTCGTGAAAATACTAGCAAATTCGATTTTAACTCTTTTCATGTTTATTATTTTATTTTTTTCCCCCCGTCAATCGAATTTGCTAATATTCGACATTTATTTTAAAATTTATATTTTTGTTCTAAGTGTCTTTAATATGCGCTGATTTTTGTTTTTTCTTTTTCTCATTATTATTCTTATTATTCCATTTGACTTGGACTTTTACCAGTATGCTTTTGTATTTGTGGTTTGTAATCTGACATGCGCATTTTTTTTAATATTAATATTTTTTATCATTTAGGTCAAAAAAAAAAAGAGAACAAATCAAACCATAAATTCGTTAATTTAAGTAATAATACTAAACATACTGATTTAGATTTTTTTTTAGTCAATACATTCAAATTTCCCGTTTTAGATTGCACATATTTCATTTTGGTTTTTAATAGAATCCCTAGAATACAAATCGATTGTAAATTCATATCTTCATTCATGAGGCATGATCTCTCTTTTAATAAAATTCACGTTAAAAATATATTTGGACTATTATTAAAACAAATTTCAGTCAAATTTTAAATCCCAAAAAAAATAATCTTTTCTTGTAAAGTGTAAACAATATTATTTCAACAAATATCTTAGCTAAGTCCTCTATACTTTTAATGTACTCTTTATACATAAACTTAACTTTATTTTTTTTTTTTTTTTTTTTTTTGAATTCCAAGTTTGTCCCTCTTATAAAAATTTTTATACACAATATACATTATACGATATTTTACAATCAAAGACACTTATTCATTATTAACTGCAAAACTCTTATGCTATACAAAATAAGACAATCTAGGAATTCAATTTTTACATTTAAGCCAAGGCAAAAATAAAGTTTTTGAAATTTATTATAATATTGATATTTCAAAGAAATTTTCAAATATTAAAGGCGATCGAAATCAAAATAAACTTTTTTATTAAAAAAAAAAAAAAAAAGATATTTTTGAATTTTTTAGTGGTATGTCTTTGTAGCTGAAAGTATAGTTGAGGCGGAGTCAAAAAAACTTCAAGACTCTTGACAACCAATTTTATTAAA
The DNA here is from genome assembly GCA_023213315.1 of Euborellia annulipes. Lineage (NCBI taxonomy): Eukaryota > Metazoa > Arthropoda > Insecta > Dermaptera > Anisolabididae > Euborellia > Euborellia annulipes. The sequence goes on from JAKCPI010000006.1 coordinate 56,827, forward strand.
GCGGAACGTGGCTGTAGCTGATATGTTTAATAGGAAAGAGGGTGCAGCCAAATAATTGAGCCTCTATTAAGTAACGAACACTCTTTATTGGGACGTTTCGGCTGGGATCAACCCTGCCATCTTCAGCCTTCAATTAAATTTTATATATACAATTAATGTTGTCATATATCAATAATACAAGTTATTCGCATTCTTTGTCCAATTATTGATATATGACAACTCTAATTGTATATATAAAATTTAAATATGCTCTTTGAAGGCTGAAGATGGCAGGGTTGATCCCAGCCGAAACGTCCCAATAAAGAATGTTCGTTACTTAATAGAGGCTCAATTATTTGGCTGCACCTTCTTTCCTTTTAAACAAAAAAAAAAAGTCAATTATTCACTTTTAAAAAATTAGAACCAGTCTTTGGCCTGCCACCTTTTGTAATATTTGGAGGAAAGATAAATAAAAGAAGAAAGAAGCACGGAGAGTTTGTGGCTGTCATAGATGTCCCCCAGAACTTAATTTCTTTTGAAGGAGATTCAAGCGATCACCTTTTTATTTTTCATTAAAATAAATACCGAGTAATACAAATTCTTGATTTTGTATATTTTGCCTAGACTTATTTTTAAGATAATTTCAAAACATAATTTTACCACAAAATAATTTCAAGTCACACTTAGATGAGTGACCCAGTATTTTTTAAAATTTTTTTCATTTCCATTTCTTTAATTTTTTTTTTTTTTTTTATTTTGAATAGATCAATTGTACAAATCTTTAGATATTTTTGTCTTTTGTACATTTTTTGCATGCCTCCGCCCCGGTCTTTGAATGCTTTGTGTCGCACTGACAGGCTAACATGAAGGTATTGGCAATCTTTATTATTCTTATTACACCATTATGCTCAAAAGCACATAAAAAGCATGAAAAAAATAGAAACAAAATTAATTACAAAGGATTGAATAAGACACTAAAATTTGCTTGAATATTATTTGAAAAACACTATTATATATATGGGTCATTCTACAAAAATGGTCTAATTTGGAGTTGAATTTGAAATGCACAATTTGTAACTTTGATTTCAATTGTTTGTAATGATTTTAATAGACGACAAGTTAATTTTATTGTAGCCATATAATAACACTCAGATTTTTTGATTTTTTTTAAAATATATAAGCCTCTTAGCTTTGCGGTTGAAAAACTTCCAGGGGACTGATTCCAGGGAACAGACGTTTTTGATATAAAACACAAAAAATCTGCTAATTGATATGGAATACTTTTTTTCTTTTATATATCAAATATAACAATGAAAAGAGAGCAAATCCAGTATATTGTTGAAATAATTATTAATAAATTTCCAAAATATTACTTACCAAGGGACTGACAAATTGAGTGTTTACGTGCTCATTTTCGACACAAAAATAACAATAAAAGTATATAAAAGATGGCTAACGCCCGATATTTGGGCACCAATGCCATCTTTACACCTTAAAATTATATAAAACATAATTATTTTATCAACAGTGTAAAATATCAGATATTTTTTAAATTTAACATAAGGCTAGGGAGTGACGCTGGGATCGAAGTACGCGACTTTGAAATAAAAAAAAAAATAATGTAAATTTATTTAAAATCAAAATTTATGACTTAACAACGCTTAATAAAGTATCTTAGATTATATCGATATGGATAATAATGATATATATCTAATAGTTTAAAATAAATTTTGCATTTAAATGTTCACTTTTTGAGCTGGTACATCCCAGGGGACTGACGAAAATTTTCTTTAAATTTTTTTAAATTTCGATATTTATCATGTGTGCTCAAAAATTATTAACTTGTTCTATTAACTGATGTTTAAAAAAAAGTCAATATGTTTGGTAATCACCGAAATTTTTGCGAAGATTACCCATTTTTGTAGAATGACCCATATATATATATATATATATTATTATCTACATAGATATAGGCTTATTTATTTTTGCATTTCATAATTTAATTTAAGTAAATTTGAAGTTTTTCTTAATCAAAATGGGAAGATTTAATTAATAAATTAATTCCAAAATAGTTTTTTCAAGTAATTTACAAGAATGTCGATTTCGGCTTCGTTCTAGTCGACGATGACTTATACGATGAAAAATAATATTTCCTCTTACGGAACGTTAGAACGTACGAAATACCTGAGGCGGATTGAAGACTCAAATTTTAAAAACAAGTTATAAATTTTTGTTTTTCCTTTTCTTTTTTGTTTAACCTAATAATAATTTTAGTGGGTTTCTTTTAATTTTTTTTACTAGAGGGGATTTTTATAAATATATATAATATATTATATAAATAAATATTAAAACCATGAAAATATTTTCTCTGTACATATTGTAAATATATTTTTTCATCTAATTTTTCTTCTCATCTTTTTACTTTTTTTAATGTACGCGCGTGTTTAACAAAAGTTTATTTTTCAATCTTATTTGCTGCTTGATTTAAGCTTCTTCCGCTTCTCTGTCTTATTGTTTTTAATTTTTTTTCTTAATTAAAATATAGAATTAATAAATAAGTGAAATTTAATTAGAAAAAAAAAAAAATTAGGTAATAATTTTATATTAATAATAATATCAATAATTTAGCGAATTGATGGTTTTTTCACTGAAGTAATATTTTAAAAATTTAAGAAATAACAATAAAATAATTTGCACGAAAAAAAACTCAAATGTAAATGCACAACTCAAAAGCACATGAAGATAATAATTTAGTGAAGTAGTAAATTTTATTTTCGTAGATATTTTAATGTATGAATGAATAAAATTAGATTTGAATGAATATCTAAAAGGGTGCTGATTAAATATATATATTCGTTAACATTGTATAAAGAGAAAAGCCTATGTTGTTTCAAGTTAAAAAAAAAACAAACTTAAAAATGATTTGAAATTTATATTTATTTATATTTATTTTATTACTCAGAGTACTTAAAATTTGAAGAAAATCACTTTGATTTTATAATTTTTTATTTTGAAACAGGGGCTTATCGGCAAGGGTTATGGGAGATATACTTAAAAAATATAAAAGATTGTCAGTATAATTTAACTATTAATTTTATTTAAATTGGCTACCAATCAATTTATATAAATAGGGAGGTCTAAAATGGCCTTAGATGCCGAAAAAGACCTTAAATAAAAAAAAAAAAAAAACTATTTGAACAATGACAGGTGGCAGCCAGGAAGGAGTGTCTGTAAATCAATGAAACTCAATCAATGAACTCCCAAAAATTCGTAACGTTTCGGTCCAAATTTATTCGACCATCATCAGGTAATCAGAAGTTCTCATATATAAATGTAATATATTAATATATTTATTTTCATAAGTTGGCTGAAACTTGTTAATAACTTTTAAATTTATAATTTTTAAAGTTATTAACAAGTCTATACCAACATGAATAAATATATTAGTATAATATACATTTACATATGATAATTCCAGATTGCCTGATGATGGTCGAATAAATTTGAACCGAACCGTCGCGAATCTTTGGTAGTTTCTTTGATTTAGAGACATTCCTTCCTGGTTGCCAACTGCCATTGTTCAAATATATAAGTCACAGCCACTTCCACACACGAAAAAAAAACTATAAATTTCCGAAACGAACTCTCCTACCCTTTATCTTTGTATAGACCCAACAACTGCCCAATCCCATTTCTTTCAAGAGTAGATAACATTTATCATATTTTTTATTAATTTATCGGGTTGTTATTTTGTTCGAAAAAAAAAGTTTATTTAATAAAAGAAATACGATTAATTTTTTCCATATAGATATTAAAATAATAAAAATAAATGTCATGTTTAGGTAAAAATTTGTATTTTCTAGTTTAATTTTTCTGATTTCAAATTGGTTAATTTTGCAAATATATATATATATATATAAAGGTTCTTATTAGATAGATCTTAGAAATAGCACTCTTCAAAAACGCCTGAATTGAGAATGAATGCGCAAATAAAAAAAAAAAAACTCGAAATGAACCAATTGATAACGCTTTGTTTGGCCTCCTCAGAACAAATTCAGCTGTCGATCTCGTGCTTGGGCCGAAGTGCCTCTCGATCCAGGAAGTACAGCTCGAATTCGAGGTCGTCTCGATCATTCGACCAAACCCGATGATGGTCCACCAAGAACTTGGCAAAAAGATCGGCTCTGTGTACGTCTTCGGGAACTCGCATTAGATTTGAACATGTCTACGGTGACAGGTCTTGTCGATTTAATTGAAGATGAACAACTGCCCCAACCAATGCCAATACAGGTAATGAAAGATCTGGTTTTATTTATGAATACTAATATAAGCTCGCAATTCTTAAAATGAATGAAGGCTAAATATAGAGGCGATGGATTAAAAAACTCTCCACAACCACGTAGATAAATTAGTAAAGGGATTTGGACGGATTTTTTGAAACCATTTATTTATTTATTTATTCAGATTAAAATGTACATAGAGCCTGATGGCTCCTTATAGTGTACATCACCCTGTAGTCTCATTAATTTTAAGGTTTTTCATACATTATGATTTCTAAATGATTTCCGCCGAACCCGCACCTTGGGAATAATCAGGCAAGGAAAGAGAAAGATGATTTCTAAATGATTTATAGAATATTATTTAAAACATCGGTTATATTACTACAATTTTACTTCCAAACCCAACATACTCGGTTCAGCCCTCCCCCCCCCCTTGTTCAAGAGGCTAAAGTTGTTGACAAATGTCAATATTGATAATTTGGAAGCCAAGGGGCGCGGGTTCGGGCCCCAGGCAGTCCGATGAATTTATTTAAATCGTTTGGATACCAAATGGTACAAATAAATATGCCTGGATATCGTTTCTAAATACGGTATATCTTTAATAGTCTATATGGCCTGAGATGCCGAAAAGATTTTTGAAGAGCATTCAATTTTCTAAAAAAAAGTCCTTTAACATTTGTTGGTAAAACAAACGATATAGGCAAAAAATCGAATATGGGTGGGGGCATCTCACATTGACTTTCAAATAACACTATTCGGCAAAATGAAATTTTTTTTCAAGCCCCTAGATAATTCCTTCAGATTCTTAAGTAAAATGACCTTCTGAATGCAAATATGACCTCCGTTTTCCCCCACCACGTACCGTTTTCGGAGGAGAGATCCCTACTTAATTCCACCGTTTTTCGTTAATCTTAGGGCCATGAATTAAATTTGAAGGAATGAAAAACGAATTTTTTAGCCTTAATGTTTCTTTTGAAGGTCTAGATAGGTGAAAAGTCCAAAAGCATAAACATTTGATTCCAAGGAGGGGACGTGGGGGAAGATTTTGTCCCTTAAATTGCAAAAAAATGATTCAAAATGATCGATTCCTCTGAATCCGGTCCCCTGAATCCAAAAAAATGATTTCCGCGACATGGTCTGTCTGTCTATATGTGTGTGTGTCTTTGAACAAAAAAATATCTCAAGAACGAAAAGATCTAGGAGGTTGAAATTTTATATATAAGTTTGGTACCCTCCCTGGGACGTGACACGAAGCTTTTAAACAAAATCGGCCAAAAAGTACTAATACTTTACTGATGTACTTTTTCAGTTTTTTTCGATTTTCTCAAAATTTACCCCAATGATTTTGATTAAAATCCATAAATCAATAATTTTTTAGATGCTCTTTAAAATGTATATTCTCATTTTGCCCTTGAAATCTTTTGAAGCGTCAAAGTCTTAAATGGCCTAAGTTGCAGAAAAGACTGTGTGAATGTGTGCATGAATGTGAGTGTGAATGAGAAAAAAGTGTGAATGTTTTTTAAAATAAAAAAAAAAAAAAAGATTTTATATCTTGAATTATAATATATCGGCGGAAACTAAATAATACTCGACACAAAAAAAAAAACACATCACACAACTTTCTCTACCGAAAGGTAAGAGAAAGTTGGGTGTGAACAGTCACGCCAGATTTTTTGCCATGATGTAGATTTGAACCTGAGTTGTCTTTAAATTAGGATTATAAGCCAAAATAGATTTATTTATAAATGAATCCTTAATGTTTTTTTTAACACACTTAAAATTTACTCACTTCAGGTGTTTATAGAACAAGTGTCACTCAACTTGAACGAAGATCGTCCATCGAGCAACATCACCTCGCCTGGACCAGTTCCAATTCATTTATTACTCGACCAACTATTAGTTCACCGAGGATTAGATGGGGTGTTTCATATAGAACCCCAACCGGCACCAGCAGCAGCCACCGCACCGGGTATTTTTATCATTAAACACTATCATTGTTATATAAGTTTGAAATTATTAATAGTAAGATTTTAATAAAATTATGGGCTTATGAAAAAAATGAACTAGCTAAAGAATATTTTAGGGGGGGGGGGGGGTTTGGAGGGACCACTTTCCAACTTAAAAAAAAAAAAAAATTTCTATTCATAATAAAATTTTGTATATATTACAGGCCAAACTGTTTTTAGGATAAACTACTCGATCTACTTTTGCCTCGGAATAACCAGTTTATCTGAACGCAGTCAGGACGAACTAGTTTGACCTAAAAAACAGTTTCGTCTAGCTTAATATTGTATTATATAGCTGGTATTTGAGATGCATTATTTTCAATTAAATTTTAATTTTTTCAATATTTATATATTACTAGACGCAAAGCCCCGCCTTCGGCGGGGCTTTCCGTCTAGCGCGGGGGCTGCGCCCCCTGGACCCCCTTGCTCGCCTACTTAGATACATACCGGTACATACAAACATTTTCCCTTTTCATTTTTATAATATAGAGACTATTTTAACGGTTAATTAATTATTCATGAACTTAAGATTTTTTGTGAATCATATCCTTTCCGGGACTCTCCCAGTACACAGACAAAAAATTTACGCCGATAAAATTTTAGAATTCAAAATGTAAATAAATAAAAAAAATCGTAAACATGGGTAAATATTTATATTTTGTTACCATGGCAACTCTTTCTCCTAATTTTTATTTTTTTCTTATTTTAACGGTTAATTACTCATTAACTTATTGTTATTTGTGAAACAAAACCTGTCCGGGACTCTCACAAACATACACAGAAAATTTCATCATAATTGGTTCAGTCGTTTAGGAGGAGTTCAGTCACATACACACGTACAGAAGAATTATATATATAAAGAAGAAAAGAAGATAATAATACATAAATAAAATAAGAAAATGTTGTATCATTTATTAAAATCTTACTATTAAGGACTCAAAAAAAAATTCCAAGACATAGGCAGCCAAAATTATTTCTTTTATTATTGCCGTTCCAGGCTGACGTTTCGGCCACTGGTCTAGGCCATCTTCAGAGCCGGAGGCGAGAATAAATGAATAAATAAATGTCCTATGAGCGCTCCGTTCATGCGAATGTGTGTCGCTGAAATTGTAATTTTCATTTATTCTCGCCTCCGGCTCTGAAGACGGCCTAGACCAGTGGCCGAAACGTCAGCCTGGAACGGCAATAATAAAAGAAATAATTTTGGCTGCCTATGTCTTGGAATTTTTTTTGACTCCTTAATAATAATACTTCCAGCCACAAAGACATACCTCACAATAAAATCTTACTGCTAATTTCAGACTTATTTAACAAAATGAGGGATGGCACGATTTCTGAGCTAATGATATTTCAGCCAAATTTACAATTATTTATTTATTTATTAAAACTAAACGAAATTATTCAAAGAGAGTATTTTTCCCGATAAATAATCGTTAATACTATATTAAATACTCTGGTCTTGTCTTCGAAATAAGTAGAAATTTTATATAATCAATAAAAACAGCTGATGACATTGACCTATGAAAAATTTTACCAAATTTTATTTAAACCAAACGAAATTATTCAAAGAGAGTATTTTTCCCAATAAATAATCGTTAATACTATATTAAATACTCTGGTCTTGTCTTCGAAATAAGTAGAAATTTTATATAATCAAAAAAAACAGCTGATGACATTGACATATGAAAAATTTTATCAAATTTTATTTAAACCAAACGAATTTATTCAAAGAGAGTATTTTTCCCAATAAATAATCGTTAATACTATATTAAATACTCTGGTCTTGGCTTCGAAATAAGTAGAAATTTTGTATAATCTCAAAAAACCTGATGAGATTGACATATGAAAAATTTTATCAAATTTTATTTAAACCAAACGAAATTATTCAAAGAGAGTATTTTTCCCAATAAATAATCGTTAATACTATATTAAATACTCTGGTCTTGTCTTCGAAATAAGTAGAAATTTTATATAATCTAAAAAAACCTGATGAGATTGACATATGAAAAATTTTATCAAATTTTATTTAAACCAAACGAAATTATTCAAAGAGAGTATTTTTCCCAATAAATAATCGTTAATACTATATTAAATACTCTGGTCTTGTCTTCGAAATAAGTAGAAATTTTATATAATCTAAAAAAACCTGATGAGATTGACATATGAAAAATTTTATCAAATTTTATTTAAACCAAACGAAATTATTCAAAGAGAGTATTTTTCCCAATAAATAATCGTTAATACTATATTAAATACTCTGGTCTTGTCTTCGAAATAAGTAGAAATTTTATATAATCTAAAAAAACCTGATGAGATTGACATATGAAAAATTTTATCAAATTTTATTTAAACCAAACGAAATTATTCAAAGAGAGTATTTTTCCCAATAAATAATCGTTAATACTATATTAAATACTCTGGTCTTGTCTTCGAAATAAGTAGAAATATTATATAATCAATAAAAACAGCTGATGACATTGACCTATGAAAAATTTTATCAAATTTTATTAAAACTAAATTGTGGACCACTTGCTTGTATTAGACCTAGAAAGCTGAAATTTTATTATGATACGGTATTAAAACTATAGAGTGGCCTGGTCTAAAATTAAAAAAAAACTTAGAACCACCCTAATTTGCATGGTGTGATGAGGCGGTGGGGGAGAATTCAAGCGCTTGAATTAAAACAAAATGAGAAGGTCCTGGTTTTTCTAAAATTTCTTATCATATTCTAGGTCCATCAAATGTTGATATTTCCGCTCTTGAACAATCTAATCAACAACTTCAACATGACAATAATGAACTCCGAAGGCGGCTTGCTTCATTAAAAAAGCTTTCAGAAGAAAATCAAATTAATTCAAATAATTCACAGGAAATTCAGGTATGTTAAATTTGGTATGACTAAATTTTTTTCCGCCCCTTTTCCGCTTTTGCAAATCATTTGACCTTTTTTTTTGCATTCGAAATCTTTTCGGTCTCAAGTTTCGGCTACTTTTTGGCCGAAACCGAAACTACGGCCGAAACCAGGATTTTTGGCCGAAACCGAAACCGAATATTCGGTCGGTTCCTAGTATTTATATTTGTATGAACCAAAATTGCATCTATCTAAGCAACAATAACAGTTTATCGTCCTGAAGATGGGATCGACGTGATCCCGAAACGTCGCCGGTAATCAAATAGTTTCTTTATCACTTGCTGGCTGCCATACATCTTCCTGATCCTAATAGTTATAGTTAAATATTTTTAAGATTCAAGAACGTTTTAATTAAAAGGAAAATAAAACATTTCCATGTATTTTTACTTTCTCTTGCCCTATATATGAAATATATATAGAGAGAAAGTATTTTTAATATCATATAATTATAAATTTTTTTTGTTTTATATAGTATCTTCGATCGACACTAATTTCTTCTCAAAATGATGTCGCTCGATTACTAGAAGAAAAACGTCATCATTTAGAGCGAATAAGGGACCTTCAAGATAGTTTATCTACGTGGCAACGTTCTGGCGGGAGCTCAAGAAGATAGCAGAAATGTTTTCACTTTCACTGTTGTATTGTCAGGCGAACTTGACCCTCATCGGTAGGAATATCGATTCAATTTAGTCTGTAGGGTCTTATTATTTAGTTATAAGACAGAAAGACATAGATTCATTTTCATTGACCAGTCGCATAATCTTAAAATAAAAAAAAAAAAAAAACTTTTTGGGACTAATTAAAAAAACAAGTCCCTAAATGTTTTGGAAAAATATTGTTTGTACTTAAATGTAAGAATTGCTCTAAAAAAAAAAAAAAACAATTTAAATTTAACAAATGTATAATTGATGTTTTAAAATCTCATCAAAATCTTACCTAAACAAAAACATATACATCTACTTTGGTCACCTTGAAATTTGAACTACATTATATGTATAAATAATTGTCTATAATTATTTTTTTCAAAGTATATTAAATTATTATATATACAAATATATCGTTTATAGTAAGCGTATTCTTCACAATCAAATCTATCAACGCCGTTTTTTAATTTGATTTTCCTTCTTTGTACTTCTTTACAAGTGTTCATAATGTAAATAAAGTATTTAGTGGTGTTATAATTATATATATAATTATACAATATATATCTCGATCTTTCTTTTTTATATTATTATTATATATATATATATATATATATCAATGAAAAATTTGAACATATCTATTATACACTTGTGTCTGTTTAAAACTCTCAGCAACATAAACTCTATCTTTTTTTCTAATATCGATCATTTAAAGATTAAATATTTTTGTTTTAAAATGACAAAATATTGCCTAGTAATTCTTTTACCTAAGTCCTATCAATATAAAATCTATTAAAATAAGAATCCTTTCATATTAATCTCAGGAAAAAAATTTTTCTTTTTATTACTCGAAATCACTAAATGCACGCCCCTCTATTTGTTTGAGTTTTTAAGGGGGAGTAGGAGCGGCCGTCTAAACATACTTAAAAAAAAAAAAAAAAAAACTAGACTTTTATAAAGAATTTTTTCAATTCGGTTTTTTTTTTTTATTAATTAAATTCATAAAAGATTATTGGGACAGAGAGTTATAATTTTTTTAATAACTTATTAAAAAATTATGGAAATTAATTTTTTTGTTATCAAGCAAATACAAAAAACAAACTGTCTCAATAATTTTAAATTTTTTTTTAATTTTAAAAATGAATTTATTATTATTATTAATCACATATTAATTAAGAAAAATCTAAAGTAAGCTAAAGATGATTTATTCAAAAATTAACTGTCAAATAGTTCAGCACTCTTGCAAAAGATAGCAGGCTAGTCTAACAGCCGGTTTTATCCGTTCCCCTATTAACCAATATCTGGCCTAAATTTATATATTTGGATGCTTTTATAAATGATACAATCAATCAAATGCATTAGATTATTAGCTACGATTCTGACTTCTCTTGGTGAATGTTCGTAATAGATGGTTTTTTGGCTTACTTTTTAAGTCACATAACACCCTCTTATCGGCAAAACATGCGTAACAGCTTCACTACTACTCCGCCTTAAGAGTAAATCTTCTTTCCCTACTCTACATGCTGCTAATCACCAAAGCTATCAAGAATTGTTATTCAAAAATAATTAAGATATATGAGTTATAAGGAAAGCGATAGAAGATTTTTACTCATGAGTTGAGGCAAAATAGGTTCAAATTCTCCATCAAGATGCCACTGGAAGTAAATCTCACAGAGTAAATCTCAACACTGTTGCCTGTCAGTTGAAGCGTGGAAGTACCAAAAGGGGGTAAGTGCCAAAATTACAATCCCGAGATAACCGCGAAAAACTGTTTAAGAACTCAGTGCTTTTAGTTTCCATTTTATCCAATAAATGAAGCAAAAACACGTTACGGAAACATAAGGTTTATTAACTAAAGCAGTTTTAATAAAAAAAGGTTTACAAAACTAAAAAAACTTTTTAAATAATCTTGGAAAACGATGTAACACCTGTTTTATATTACTATTCTAAAATTTCTTGGTAGTTTTTTTTCAGGTATATTCGCTGTTGTACGGCGGGATCTAAAGGAATTGTCGGAAGATTAAATCAAACCATCAATTCATAGTAGAGACAATTTATTGTTTGACGAGGATGCATCCTGTTCATTTTGGCCAACAATAGGCCTTCATCCGAACTATATTTGTCTGAAATTTAAGACAATGCATAACAAACAAAGAAGTTCAAAAATATTGATAATACACAAAATAAAATTAGTTAATAGGTTGAATGAGAGTCGCCGCGCCGGTTGGCACTTCAACTTATTAGAACCTTTCTTATGATATGACCTGTCAACATACCGGTAGTGACAAAGTTTAACGCACCTCAGAAGCTTCCAATTTTAGATAGGCACACATTTCCTTTCTCAGGGCATGCAGCAGGGTACCGTTAGGGACAATATTAAGTCCCACTACTTGTGATTATTTCATTGTTTTTATAAAAGAAAATGAAAATCTTTATTGGAAATTTTCTAGATTTGAACCATGAAAGTTTCCATTAAATGATTTTTTTAAAAACAATGAAATAATCACAAGAAGAAAACCCATGGGTGGGACTTAATATTGTCCCTCACTGAACATACTACATATCTAACAGAAAATCTCAAAAAATGGGACATACACCTTTGGTACTTCCACTCTTCAATTTCCAACGCGACTTAATCACTTGGATCTGTTACGCTCTGAATGAGCAACTTCAAGTAGGAAGCTCATTTTAAAAATTGAAAATTTCTCTTTGAAGAGCATTGAGAATCAATCAACCATTGCTCTTAGTAAAAAATATAGATTAAAAAATTTTTTTTTTAAATTTATATCATTTATTTTCTTAGATTTAAATATATACATATGTTTATATACAAAATTAATTATTTTTAGATAAATAGATAGGTGATTTTTTAACGAGAGCATCTAGTTTATTTTTAAATAATTCACTTTTGATAGGTTGTTTAAGATCGCATACTGGGTTTTTCACCACATACTCCACATAAATATCTTTATAAATGAGTTGAAGTAATTCCTGTACATTTTGAGCTTGAGTATCTGTATTAAGAACAAATTTCAAACCGGATGGTGTTTCTAAATAGTTCAAAGTGTATTTATTAGTTTTATAATAAATAAATCCTTGTTTGGAATCAAGTGGAGAAATTTTGGACACAAAAGATTTAATTGAAAAGAGCATTCCATACATCAGTTTGGCCTCCTGTCAAAATAACAAAATTCAGATGATAATAGTAAATGTCATTTATGAGTAAAAAAGTACCTCATCTTTTGTAATTCCAGATTGTTTCAATCTATTCCATTCAGTATAAAATAATAATGTTCCATATCTGTCAAATATATATATATTATGTATAGTCATTTTACAATTATTTCTATCAATTGTCAAATGCAATCTGATTACAATAATAGGTTAGTTTTGGCTTTGAAGAGAAAAACCGATCTTAGCCGAACACTCACGAAAAAAAAAATTAAATATTGGGGCCATGATATTGTGAGCGGGAACGCATGGGAACGGCCCGTTCCCAAACTGGTTTCACTCATTAAAAAAAAAAAGAAATAACAAATAAAATTAAGATTATTTACGCAAGTAAATAAAATAATACTTTACAAACTTTCGTGAGTGCCTCATATTTAGATTTTAAAACGGGCAAGCCCGAGGCATCAGCACCCATGTACTGTACAGTGAGGGACATTATTAAGTCCCACCCATGAGTTTTCTACTTGTGATTATTTCATTTTTGCAAGGATATGGAAGTTCCCATACTGAAAATTTTGCCACTATACCACTGATTAGAATTATTCAGTTCCAAATAATGTTGATTAGCCACACAAACATGGGCGTAACTAGAGAATTTGGCTGGGGGGGGGGGCATGGGACCAGCTATTCTCCGGAGGGCCTGGAAAGCCCCATATTTTCTCAATTTTTCTTGGGGCAGGAAACTTTCTGGGGGGGGGGCATGCCCTCCCCGGCACCCCCCTAGTTACGCCCATGCCTCTCCTTCCCCTAACGCGTTACGTAATATGTGGACAACCCCTAAGGTATTTATTTAAAATTTATATAATATTCGTTTATTTAATAAAAATTGGGAGTGCGGAGATTGCTAATAAAGAGAAATAAAAAAAACTGTTTGAAAATTTTATATACGGATAAAAGGGAAAATTTCAGAGATTATAGAACGATGATCCTTTTTACTATCATTTGATTGGTTGAACGGATGGTTAGATTAAAGAAAAAATATATTCTTAATTATTCAATTTTACTTCCATGTGAATATTCTCTAGGAAATTCTAAACCCATTACAAAAAATCCGATGCGAATTGGATGCGGGGTTTCCGAGTTATAGACATTTGATTTATCAGAGTTTTTATTCATTTCCACTGTTAATTTCGGGCTCTTAAATTGGCCAAAGGAGGGGAGGGTCGTGGGCGGCGGGTTCCCCCACTCCTCTGCTCTGATTGTTGATGAGAAGAAAACACGCCAGGCGCCCTCCCCTCTTTTCTAAGAAAAATTCTTTCTCTTTTTAAAAATAATAATTTAACAGCTTTTGAGATAATTTTTTTTTTTTTTTGGAAGAATTATAAAAATTGAACGAGAAAAAAAAAATAATTAAGCAGTCAAAGAATATTGCCAAATAATTGATAGTTATATAAATATCAAAGTGTAAAATTTAATTTAGATGAAATGATTTGAGTACTTCAAACAATTTTCACAAAATATTACTGATGTACTTAAGGTCATCTAAATAATTAATTTATATGAATTTTAATCTAAAAAGTAAAAGATTTAAATTCTGTTACCATGACAACCATTTCACCTATCTTTCCTATGAAGAACAAGAGTAAAGTGGTCTTTAGAAGATTTCAACGGCAAAATGAGAATATATATTTTAAAGAGCATCTAAAAAATAATTGATTTATTAATTTAAATAAAAAAATCGTTAGAGCGAATTTTGAGAAAATCGAAAAAAACTGAAAAACTACATCAGTAAAGTACTAGTACTTTTTGGCTGATTTTGATTAAAAGCTTACCTTGATATTGATTGAATAACTTAGTATATAAAATATTCAAGCAAAAACAATGAAATTTTAGTCTCAAAACGTTCTGAAAATGATTAAAAATCGATTTTCCAACTTTATTTTGACATATTAATTTTTACTTTCTCTTAAAATTCAAAAATTAATTATTTTTTTGATGCTCATTTTGCTTTCAAAATTGTTTGAAGACCACCATGGGCGTAACTAGAGAATTTGGCTGACGGGGGGTGTCCCCCTATCCCTAGCTACGCCCATGCTAATAAAACCCCTGACTACTGAGCAATATTTTAAATGGTCATTCAAAACATACATATACACTGTGGAATCAAAATATTATGAAAAATTTCAAATATTAAAATTATGTGAAATTTAATTTTTTTTTTTTTTTGAAATTTTCACGCCAAGCCAAGCAAAGTTGCGCAGCATGCCTTGTATATAATTTGTGTTTCCAACTTCATTCCAGCCTTTCAGCTTTTAGCTTTTGGTGGCATTTATCATTCTCTTTGTAAATTATAAAAAGAAGTAATCTAACTGAATCCAGCGTCATCTTATTAATTTTTTACATTTTTTTCTAATTACAGGTAAAATATTTATTCTTTTATCATATTTTCTATTTATTTTTTTTGCTTTTTAAGATAAAATTTTGAAAACTCTTCTAACCTCTCCTTTGTTTACCCGGCCATGCATTTTTCGCTCAAATAAATCACTTTAACATGTTTCATCGTTTTGGTTTTTTAAATATAAATTCAATACAATATTTTAATAATTAAACGTTTTATGAATTTGTAATTTGGTTAAGATTTAAAGGATTTGTTATTTATTTTAAAATTCAAAAATATATCATACTATATTTAGCTTTTCAATAATATTTTAAGTAGATAATAAAGAAAAACACTAAACTCTATTTAATTTTTCTTACTACATTATATATATATTACTAACGACTAAAATTTATTCATAAACTTTTTGTATTCTTTAATTAATCTTTCTTCTCAAAAAAATTGATCAATATTTTCTATATAAACTAATTTTTTCATGTGAAAAAGAATTTTTTAACTAATTATCTTTATTTAAAAAAAAAATGAATTTAAATTTACCTTCTATTCAAGGTCATTTAATATTCTAAAAAATTTAACATCCATTTCTACCAAGGGTTTAAAAAAATTGAAATAAGGCTGGTTTTTTGGATTATTAAAAATTATTTTTCTGTCTCTTCGAGTCTATAATTAATCTACAATTATTTTTATACAAATAACAGATTTGATAGCTTAATATACTGAGATATTTAAACCCCTTGAAAATAATACTTTGCGAAAATTCATTGTTTCCAGAAAATTATTTTTTTATGACTACCTTGCCTCTCAGATTGTTGATTTTTGGTGATTCATCTGATTCATATCGATTTAGGAACAGGATCTTCTTTCTGATAATATGTTAAACCTTTTTTTATTTATTTTGGATTATGAACTATTCTGAAATTGCACTTTTCAGGGAAAGTTTTGCATAAAAAAAGATTTTATTGATATTTACTGTCATTATTTATTTCTATGAGTTTTTCTTTTTATTTATTATTAATTCCTTCTTAAATACTTTACTTAAATAAATTTCCTAGACGTTAGTAGTACCAAAATCTTTAAAAACATATATTTAAGTGTTTTTTTCATTTTTAATTGTAAATTATCGGTCATTTGTGCTTATAAAACCAAAAATATGGCATACTGTTCTTACTATTTTCGTTATTTATCTATTAGAAAAATGTCTTATCATAGGAAATTTATTTTTTCAGCTAAAATAGTTTTATAAAATTCAAAATGATGTTGCTAACAGATCAAACATAAACGGCACCGTTATTTACAAGTTTTTTCAAAACTCATTTATTCATTATATTTTTTATTTTATTGGTTTAAAGCCGATGGGGCCAATCACTGTAGCCTTTACCTGATTTTCTCTTTTTCCCTTTGATTTAAAGTCTCGGCATCTGAGGCCATATATACTTTAAATGATAATTTGTGACTATTTAACGATACATGTGATCCAGCCACATTTATATTTAATTAAATATTCATTTGACTGCCTGGGATCTAAACCCGCACCTCTTCTCTTGTGATTATCAATATTGACATTTATCACTATCTTTAACATTTCTGCCACCGGGGGAGGGGGAGGGGGCTTTAGCTCTTCTACCCATTAATTCATTTTCTATTAACATCCCATATAAATATAATTTTTTTCATTACCTTCTAAAGATATTATTAAAATAAAATGCAAAGAGATAAATCTGTAAAAAAAAAAAACAACCTCTCTAGCTGAATTTTTTTCCATGAGAAGATTCCCCTTCTAAAATAATAAAACAAATATCAATTGTAGTTGAAATTTTTTTTGTTATTAATATAATCAACTTATTTATTTATTCTGATGTTGATTTTGTTTTTTAGTATGCCTGAATTGATAGATCTTGATAAAATTTCTGCATCAATGACTGAACCAAAAGGTGACGCCTCTGCCGGATCAGGCACTGAGTCTGATTCTGATGACACAATTCCTGAATTGGAAGAAACATCAGGAACTGGAGCCGCTGGGGCTGGAGTAGGATTTCCAGGAGGAGCTTCAGCTACTCCTGGGATGTCACTTGATATGGTCTCCAAGGCGAAACAATCCCGTGGCGAAAAGAAAGCAAGGAAAATCATGTCCAAACTTGGACTTAAACCAGTATGTTTGAATTTTGAATATTTTTCTATACAAATTTGCACTTGCAAACAGCGTTGGGCGAATTGTCTATTTTACTTTGTCTACGCGTAGACAATGTATGTAGACAAATGAACAATATCCATGTAGACAAAGTAGACAATTAAAATTTACAAATTTGGCGGTACTAACAACACCATAATTTTTTATGTATCGTCAGAAATATAATTTTTTGATACTAATATACACGAAATCAATAGGTAAAGAGTGATTTTACAATTTTTCTATTCCACTTTAAGCGAGAATATTGGAGTAACGAACACTAGATAAATTGTATATATATATAAAATTTAGTGTTCGTTACTCCAATATTCTCGCTTAAAGTGGAATATCCTATTCTTTATATATACAATATGGGGGGGGGGGGGGGGGGGGATTGGGGGGGGGGGGGGGGGGGGGGGGGGGGGGATTTAGTAGGATGGGGATTTTGGAAATTGATGTGTGGGGATATGGAAGTGTTAGAGTGGAAGAAAAAGGATTGGGTGTTTTTAAATAAGGAAATATAAATATATAATAATTGGTTTATTATATAATCAATATATATATATAATGTGTCTACAGCTTGTATAATTTATAATTTTCTTGGAACATCCTATAGGTCAAATATAGCGAGATATTGGGTGGAAAAGAAACATCTGCCAGCGTTGATAATGGCGGTATTCTTAATTTTAAGTGACTTTTATTTGAATTAGATATTAGAAGCTGTATTATGCAGGGTTTTTTTTTTGCAAAAAGACACACTGCAACATATTTTTCATTTTGTTTCCCTAATTCAAATTTTAATTCATTAAAATGTCTGTTTATTGGTCTTCCGCGTTTAGACATTTTTATGTATATGAATTTCTAGGCTGTTTCTAGAAATGACAGATCACTGATCTGAGATGAGAGCCAATGAAAACAAGCGAGGAGCCATTTGTCTACATTGTCTACGTCTTTGTCTACTTTGTCTACGCATTTGTCTACGTCATGAAGTACACAAATCAAAATATGTTTAATTTGTCCAACACTACTTGCAAATTAACAAATTCCATATATAGGAGAGTGACAAGGATCTCAAAAAATAAGAGATAATCTTGTTTTATAATAAGTTATTCTATGTTCAACTAATTTTATCGAAATTCTAATATTAGTCTATTTGATTGAAAACTTGAACCGTAGCCTGAAAATTTTTCAGGAGGAGGGATCAACCTTATAGTGTGATAAGGTGCGCGTCTCGAAGTGCTGATTTTGTGAGGTTTCAGCGGCCACAATTTTGAAGCTATCGACCTCAATTTTTTTTTTTTAATTAAAACTATTTAAAATATCTACAACTTATAGAAGCCCTTTATTTGATTTTCGAAAAAAAAAAATATTTTTTGATTAATCACATTAAATAAAAGATATTTTAAAAAAATTCGGTCTATATCTTATAGATAATTAAATTACTAATCATTATGTTAAATAATAATTAATTTATTACCTTTAATTAATTTGCTGGAACCTTTCAAATGAAATGGACTAAAATGCTTGTTTCCCTATGGGCAGAACTAATGCCATCTCTTGCCGCCAGGAGTTACCAGCTTCTGAATCGGCTAATAACGGTTTTTCGAGACTCGCCCCTTAACTCTTTATTTTATTTTTATTTTTTTTTTTGTTCATATTTTGGGACTTGGTTTTCCTTGGCTACGATCTTGGATCTCAGGAGTTCTTCAATAGTGTGTTTTACTTGTAATCCCGGCATAAAAATATTTTATAATCAATATATATATACATCTATATATAAAAAAAGGAGCATGCGAATCTGTTTAAAATAGCAATTAATATCTTATTTATTTATATTTCATTTTAGGTGCAAGGAGTTAATCGAGTCACTATTCGTAAAGCAAAAAATATTCTTTTTGTTATCAATAAGCCTGATGTATATAAGAACCCAGCTTCAGATACTTATATTGTTTTTGGCGAAGCCAAGGTAAATATCATCATTTTAAACAATAAAAATATTTCATATATAATTATAAATTTTAATTTTATTAATTATCTTTTAAAGATCGAAGATCTGAGTCAACAAGCCCAAGTTGCTGCAGCTGAAAAATTCAAAGCACCAGAAGTTTCTCCAAATGTGGAAGCTGGCGGATCCACAACAGTTCGTATTTTATTTTATTCTTTTTTTAGAATTTAAAAAAATAGATTAGAGCTTGCGAAGAGAGGGTTCAACTTAAATTAGGACATACTCTTTATCTTACAAGGAGATCCTACGGCTAGTAGATCACTGATTTTTATTATACTATAGATTTTGAAGCTGACCATCTGGACATCAATTTTCCAAAGTAGTACCTCGCGCTTCTCATAATCATTCGAGAACATAGGCGTAGCCAGAAATTTTTGTTGAGGAGGTTTAGGATTATTTGCACCCCTACCCCCCGAGTAATAAGGCAGTATAGGATGTCTAATGAAATATATAACTAGCCGCTCCGCCCCCTGGACCCCCCGCCTGTGGCGAACACTCTTCTTTTCTTAATCAATTTTTCATTTTCAGTCAACTCATTTCAGGAAAAAAATACAACCCTCTTATCTTAAAAAAATGTATATATTGGGCCTATAATAGCGGTGTGTCCGTCTGTTTGTTTCTCGTGATCCGAGTCCCATCTCAGATCTCTTAAGAAAAAAAAAAAATTAATTATATAAAATTTTTTATTATTTTACATTTGAGATATTGTATATATTAATTTTAATTGGCTTTAAATTTTTATAAAGCAAGACAAAACTAATTTTGGTTTTTTTTTATTGTGAGTTTTATTTACTATTGAATAATGCTTATTTCTCGTTTGATATTTTAAAATTCCAGGGTTTATTTAATAAAATTATTATATTTAATAATTTTATTTTTAACCTAGAAAAAATTATTATATTTTTTGTATTATAGAGCTTAAATATCTAGTCATGGCTTGGGTCCTATGGAGGGGAGGTTTGAACCCCCAAATCCCCCCCCCCCCCGTGGCTACGCCTATGTTCGAGAATATCGACTTTGAAGGTTTCCAAGCTCTAAAAGTTCGGATAATTTGGACACATCTTCAGATCTATTCTGTAACCAGTTTTGACAATGGACGTGTCTTTGCGCATCCAATTTGGGATATGAAAATATCGAGCGACTCTGAAAATGTATCCAAATTATCTTAACTTATAAAACTAGGAAATCTACAAAGTCAATTTTGTCGAGTTTTTGAGAAGCGTATGGTACTCATTTAGAGAATTTATGTCCAGATACCGTCAAATTCTGAGTATAAAAAAATCTGTGACCCACTAGCCATAGGGTTCCCTAGTTAGATTAAGTTTGATGGATGGAAATGGATAAAGAATTAGCTAACTAAGATTAAATATACTGGAGAAATATCCATTTATTCGGAAAAATTCGGTCAGATGATATACAATGCAGTTGATGCAACGATAATGTTATATGTTTTCCTTGTATCTGTTATTATTATAATTATTTAATGAGAGGACATGACTACTAAGACTATATTTGAAATGGTATTAATTTTTAAATTGTCCTCAACACTTCAACATTTTTTAATGATGATATTCTGTCTGGTTTCGCATTTATTACTTGAATTTCTTTGAAGAAATTCCTTGGCAGACTGATATAATATTAAGTAAATCAAAATTAAGTCGACTTTTATTTTTTTTAATTTTTATTTCATTTTATTTATGATGATGAGATGATAAACGCCAACTGGCTAAAATGACAAGAATAATACAGAATCCTCTACTGTTTTAATCCGATTGCTCTGTGAGCATCGACTGGGAAATCAGCCTCTACAAAATGTAGAGAATCCTCATTGCAAGCTGGTTACTTTGTGTTACTAGAATAGACCGCATCCCAATAATATCATTGATAACATACTATGCGTTTTTAAGAGCTGTCAGAAAAAGAAGAAAAAAATTCTCATTTTTCATCTCCCTCTTCCCCTCCCCCCCCCCCCCCTTTCTGGAATTTAATAAAAAAAAATTAAAAAATTAATGTTAATAAAAAATTGAAAATAAAGATCGACTTAAAATTGATTCTTAGAAAATTCTTTATATTATGATTTATATTTTTTTATTATATCATCAATTAAAATATTTTTGTTTTTCAGGTTGTTGCTCCCATTCAAGAGGAATCTGAAGAAGAGGAAGTCGATGAGACTGGAGTCGAGGACAAAGACGTGGAACTTGTCATGTCTCAAGCAAGTGTTTCCAGGGCCAAAGCTGTCAAAGCCTTGCGGAATAATAACAATGACATCGTCAATGCAATTATGGAGCTCACTATGTAGTTTACAATCCGCTTTTATTGTTAAAACTACTCGATCATTTTTTCTCAAAATTAATTTTTTCCCCCTAATTCAATATCAATAGGACAACTTCTATATATAAATTCTAAAATATTATTTGTATATATATATATAAACTGGTTGACTACATAGACACTCTAAACAAAGCCTGAATTTTAAAATGTATTTCCTATTAAATTAAAATTATATATAGAAATACAGAGGAGGATATACATTTAGAAACTTTATGTTATGTTGTTTTACAAAAAGGAACTTTTTATTCTGTTAATCTGCTTTTATCATATTTTGCTCAATTTGATTTGTTTTTTTTTTTAATTGAATAATTTCACATAAATGTATAATTTTTCAATCAGTAAATTATATAATTTTAAATTTCTCATATATTTATGCGTTTTAATTTCCAAAAAAAAAATACTTATTTCATGTATTCAAAAAATGTTATCCTGTCTATTATTAATTTAAGTAAGTAACTAGTATACTATTATTATTACTAATTCATTAAATTTAAATTTGTAATCATTGGCTCTAGTTAAACATTATGATTTAATGCGAATTAAAGACCGGTTTACACGCTACGATAAATCGTAACGATTTAGCGATTTATTGTCATATTTCGTTGTCGACAGCTATCGACTTCAATGCAATTTCAAATGCAAACTGAGTGAAATCGTTACGATTTGCAGAAATTGAAGCCAGTCGGCATCAATCATCCAATTCCAATAAATCGCTACAATGTCCTTTTTACACCCAACGATAAATTGAAACAATTCGGATCGTTACGATAAATCGAAACAGCGATAAATCGAAACAATTCGATCATTACGATAAATTGCTACGATTTATCGTAGCGTGTAAACCGACCTTAACATTTAAAGAAACTAGTTATTATAAAAAAGTGGCTTCCAGTGACTTTCTTTTAGTTTGTTTCAGAAAACGAGTCATCCATGATTTAGCCACGCTTGTCTTTGTTTAAATTTTCTTCATCCACCAAAAGGGGATATAACTGGTTTTATAAAATGATCAAAGGAAATGACCAGAGATTATACAGTATATATATATATATATATATGTATATATTAAATCAACCTCTAAACATTAAAGGTACCTTTTTTTACCCATTTATAAATTAAAATAAAATACCCTATATCTATGATGAATTATTTTAAAAGTTTCGCATTAATAACTTAATTTTTTTTTTTGCTGAATATCCTTGGCAGACTGAATTGAATTTTTAATAGTTAATTATTTTTTCATAATAATCGAATATTAATAGGCGCATATCATTTTTACTTTTTTAGATGTAAATAATTTGAAAACTAAAGTCAAGTCGGAGTCCTGCTTGCAGCAACAAAAATCCAACACTACTAAGATGCCTCCTAGGGGTATTAAAGTGGTGTAGATAATCTCTTACAAATGATCAACATAAAAGATGTTTCAGGACGAAAATTAAGGACCAATCTGATGAAACACAAAAACAACAAATAATTTGAAATAAAAGAAATATGAAATTTTAATGGATATTCTAGGTATATTTTATTTTTTTTTTTTTTAGTAAATTTAATATGATGATTTTTTATAAGTTTCGCATTAATAACTTAATTTTTTTTTGCTGATATAACCTTGGCAGACTGAATTGATCTTTTAATAGTTAATTATTTTTTTTTTAATTATATATATATATATATATTAATATTTATAATTTTTTTCAGATGTATATAATTTGAAAATTCATCCGAGTCCAAAAATATAACCGACATCTCATCCCTAGCAATCAGGACAAAAGATCATTGACGACGAAGTAAATCGGGGACCCATCCTGCGCAACTATATCAAATATAATTTCAAATAAAAAAAATTGTAAAATTTATTTAGAAAGTTAAATTCTACTCTGTTGTGAAAAAGGGAAGAGTATTTCAGGTACATTTTATTTTATTCTTTTAATTCAATTCAAAACATAACTGTTATGTGGAGAAAGGCTGTAATACAGATAGAAGATGAAATAAAAACAGACTTGTTTTCGGCCCGAATAATTTTAATTTCTCTTGTGTACGTTTCGGGGAATAAACAACACCCATCTTCAGGACATATATTACAAACTTTATGAGTCGTCCATTTCCAAAAGTGTCTAGTTGCATCAGGAACAAATTTTCAGGAAAAAACAAAAACCTGTATTTTATTAAAAACTCGAGAGTTAATTTATGACTGTTATGTTTATAAAATCCGTAAATAAATTAGGAACACAATTTACAAGGTCTTAGTTCGGTATTATTTTCTATTTAGCAAATTTAGTAATAAACATCTAGGCAGTTTTTGGAAAAGTTTTTTGTAATTAGCTAGTTTTGGGTTTGGATACAGATTACATACTTTGGACCTTTTGCAATTAGCGAGTTTTGGCACAGCAAGGCTGGTCGATTTTTTGTCGAGCGATAGTTTAGTCGATGGACATAAATGCATTAAAAAATTAAGTTTATCTGCAGTTGTGTGCGCACCTGTATTGAACTTTTTGCATTTTATGTCTATCGACTAGACTATCGGTCGATTAAAAATCGACCGTGGGCGCCCAGCCTAAATGCAACTGGACAGTTTCAATCAACATAGCAAAACAAAAAAAATTCCAGATTAGCCAACAATAATCATTATTAAAAAATGTAGAAATATAGGTCTGCACTAAAAAAATGTCTCCCAATTTTCCAATTTTTGTGGAAGCTTGCAACAAGTGGGTAGGTCTATTTTTCATTGCAATTAATTCAGTATTTGTTTTAAATAGGATTTAGAAACTTTTTTCACTGGAAAACTTAATAAATGTATATTCCAACAACATGCAATTGAAATCTCAACTTAAAAAAATTTTGTCAATTAGGCACTTTTGGAAATGGACGACTCACATATTATCAGAAACTTTTTAAATTCACATCAATCACACTCAATAGAAATTCAGAAATTTAAAAAGGGACGTGGGTGACGTTTAGTTCCCGAAACGTCGACAAGAGAAATTAAAATAATTCGGACCGAAAACAAGTCTCTTTATTACATCTTTTAATTAAATTAATTAATTTAATTAATTGATCTAGTGACATGATGAGTTAATATAAGTTTCGCATTAAAAACATAATATTTTTTGCTGAATAACCTTGGCAGACTGAATTATAATCTTTTAATAAATTAAATTTTTTTATTCTAATATATATTATTAATATTTAAAATTTATTTTTTAGATAGAGAAAATGTGAAATAAAAGAGCAAGAAATCTGAAATATATTCTAAAAAAATTCTGTTTTAAAAATAAAATGGATTTAAGGTAAATTTCATCTTTATAATTATTATAGTAAATTTAATTTGATCTATGATGAATTGATAAGGTTTCGCATTAAAAACATAATTTTTTTGCTGAATATCCTTGGCAGACTGAATGAAATTTATTAAATTCAAATTTTTTTCATCATGTATAATGAATTTCATTAATATTTTTATGTTCTCTTTCAGATATGGAATTAAAATGAATAAAAAAAAGTTATAGGAATAAATTGAACACACAAGAACGATTATTTTAACAATCAATCTCTACGGGGCCTGATTTAAGAGTGTGCCACTTATAAGCTAGTCTTTGCCGCTCCCTCTATAGTTCATATATTTGCTTAATACATTTGTTTTATACAACAAAATGATAAGAGTTCATTGGTGTTTTAACTTTTGAATAAATTGCCAATCTGCCGCTCCTGAATTTGTTCCAGCTCTAGGTTGCAGCCTTTTTAGCCTATTTAGAAATACAGCCCTGTGTATATATATATATATATATATATTTAATAAAAGTGTAATAATAAAATATATATTTATATTTTGTACTTTTCCTGGAATCTCCATACTTTCCTCTATAAGATTGCCAAGATATAAAGAAATCTATATATATATCTAAATGAAATGGGAAAAATGTATGTATGTATATGTTCTATATAAATCCACAACTTTCAATGAATCTTTTTGAAATTAAGTACACATACATGGGCCAGGGAGTAAAGTAGTAATAATTTGAATGAATCTCTTAACTATGCAGCAAGTTGAACAAGAGAAGAGAGCACGAATATGAATGACCCTTTAAACAGTCATAAATAGACCCTTTTGTGCTGTGCCCAGCCGGTATCCTCGCCTAAATTCAAGATCCTTCCTTAACATCTTAACACTTGCATTGCCACAAGAAATATCCTAAATTGGCAATAAACATGCCCGCCGGAGCTTATATATATATATATATATATATATCACGTATATTAACCGAGAAGAAAATATTTATTAAATCGCCTGAGACTCGTGGCTCAGAGAGGACATTAGCATCTTCTGCCTAGGATCCTGGGTTCGACTCCCACGGCCCCTTATCTTGTCAAATATTTGAATTAATAGATATGAAATTGATAAAAAAAAAAACAAAAAAACTTCAAAATAATATCCAATTAATCTATAACTGAGGAGAGAAAGTTGGATGTGGCAAGAATGGTGGTGGTGGGTAAAATAAAAAGAAAGAATAAGGAATGGAAGGGATGTGGAGGTAAAAGGTTGAGGAAGGTTTGGTTAATGAAAAGAAAGGGGGAGGAATGGATTTGAAGGTGAATGGAAGGTGGTGGATTACGAACACTCCATATATATATATATATATTTTCCTCTTGGCTGCAGAGGGTTTATTGAATTGATATCAGAATTATACCGATGACAACAGGAGGTTATATATATATATATATATATTCTTGATAACGAGTTTCAGAATTGAAAAGGGGAGCAATATATTCATGTGCTAATATAAAAAAAAAAATAAATAAAATAAAAATCAGATTTATTGAAAATTTATTTTTCAGAAATAGAAAACAGCATCTCAGTTTATTATTCCCTGAACTCAGATAACAAAATCCATTTGAAAAATAAAATTTAAATAATAAATTATATTAACTTTAAAATTATAGTTGTAAGAATTTTTTAAAATTAATTTTGTTTTTAAAATAATTTTATTGGTTTGAAAAAAGAAAATACTAATTTTTAACAGACATCTTAATTTAATTTTTCTTTTTAAATAATGAAAAATTAATTAAAAGAAAAATAAAAATTTATATAAAAAATTATCCTAAATCATATTTTAATGTTAGAATAATTTATTTTATAAAAATTTTTTTTTCCTCAAAATTTTTTTTATAAATGTCAAAGAGTTTGTCGGCCATTTTGCAGCCTCTCTGACCTGCTCCCTGCCTGCCTCTCTGTGCTTGCTGCTTGCTGCTTGTCTGTGCCCGCCATTGTCTTTCCGCGCCTAAATGCTTCTGCTCAATTTATCAGTGCTTATTAAAAGGTAAATATAATTATTTCTCTTGATCCATTTCGCATGATTTTATTATCTAATATTTATTTCTAACAAATTATATTATTATTATATGTGATTGACAGTTAACTAAATTAGTTGCCCATTAGTTTAACCTCTCATCTCTTTTCACATCACATTTATTATTTTCTTTTAAAAATCCTTGTTTGTATTTTATTAAATATTTTAATTTCTTTAATTATTTTCTTAAGTGTGAGTGAATTAGTTTAAATATAGTCTGTCTAGTTCCAAGACAGCAAAATTAGACTGTCAGATCTTACACATTACAGGTATTAAAATTTTAATCTAACTCATTTTCCACTTGAATCTTAATTTAAATTTATATTAAATATTTTTTAAATTGATAACACTTTTTATTAATTTATAGGAAGTCTTATTGTGATGACAAATTGTAATCTTAAATAATTTTTCCTTTTATTTTATAGTAAATACAAAAAATAAATTTTCAAATAGTTATGATTTTATTTTGGAATCAGATAATATTCATCTTTTCCCATTTAAAGCTTATTTTTAAAATTATTAATTTGAATTGCTCACATGCTCATTTATATATAAATAATATAATATATATAGGTCTATATATTTATTAGAATAAATGAATTTTTACCTTTATAATTAAAATAAAAGATGATTTTTCTAATTTGAAAGAGAAGAGAATGGATTTATCAAAATCATTAATGAATTTATATACATTGAATCACACTGATTCTGAAAAATCATTTCTCTTTTATTTTATTTGTTAAACTTTTGGCCTGTGATTTTCAAGTACAATATAGTTACAGACCCTTATTATTTGCATGCAATTTGTGCATAAAGAGATTTGATTATAGGCTCAAATAAAATTTAATTAAAAAATTTTATATCTATTAATAAGTGTCAGTCAGAGTGATCCAATATATTTGTAAATATATATATATATATAAAGTGAGAAGGTGATCAAATTAAAAGCTGGTTTCATTCTTTCTGATTCCAAATATATATATATATATATGTCGTAGACAGATCGTGAAATTAGACAGTTCATGAACTGTCTAGACATTTCATGAACTGCAGCCAGATCGTGTAATGGTCAAACAGTTACATGATCTGGCTAAAAATTTTAGACAGTTCATGAAATGCAATTGGGCCTTAGACAGATCGTGTAATGCTCGAGAATTACATGAAATGTCTAAATTTTTTAGGCAGTTCATTAACTGCCTAACAGCAGTTTTGCCGATCGTGTACTGTTTGTAATTTAATGCAATAATTCTAAAAAAAAATTTATTTTTTCGAAAATCAAAAAAAGGGCTTCTATAAGTTGTAGACATTTTAAATAGCTTTAATTTAAAAAAAAATTGAGGTAGATAGCTTCAAATTTGTGGCCGCTGGAATCTCCCAAAATTAGAACCCAGAGACGCGCCCCTTAACTCAAGATTTACAAAGTGAGGAAGATTTGGAAAATTTAGTAATCGATAATAATAATAATATTGAAAAAAATTGACTTTTTTCGAGATCTTTATTTGCTTTACAAACAGTACACGATCGGCAAAACTGCTGTTAGGCAGTTCATGAACTGCCTAAAAAATTTAGACATTTCATGTAATTCTCGAGCATTACACGATCTGTCTAAGGCCCATTTGCATTTCATGAACTGTCTAAAATTTTTAGCCAGATCATGTAACTGTTTGACCATTACACGATCTGGCTGCAGTTCATGAAATGTCTAGACAGTTCATGAACTGTCTAATTTCACGATCTGTCTACGACATATATATATACAGGGATGGGCGTTAATCAGTTACATGTATTTGAAATACAAGATACCAAATACAATATTAATTGGTATCTTGTAACTCGTTACAGCATTGGCAAAGTAATTGCTATCTTGTATTTCGTTACATTTTTTAGTAATTGGTATCTGAAATTCGAGATACCAAATACTTTCTTTTTTTTATTTGCCGCCGTATAAAAAGTCTTGCAGAGGGAGCTGAAATCGTTTTAATTTATTTAATACTACTGTATGTAATCGTCGTGTGGGTTCTCTGCTCCGAATCTTAGTAAAAACCAGTAACGAGAAGTCAATCAATCCGCCAAATTTTCACTCTTCTTAAAAAACTTTTTTGCCTTCTTCTTTCAACCAGCTCTCAACGACTAAATCTTTGTTCTTCTGCCCCAGTTGAAAGATTGTTTTCTTTTGCGGGTTTATTCATTCTCCATCAAGTTCCAGATTATCCGACAAAACTTTTGAAAACTTGGTTTTTTGAAACCTTTTCATATTTTTATAAATAAATTTTTTTTAGTGTCATGATTAATTTTATTGTTTTCGATTTTCCAAAGGTATTTTCCAATATAAGTTTAGCTGCCACTTTCCTAAACTAAATTTATTTAGGGTTCCAGATAGAGCCCTGCACGGGCCGATTTTTTTTTGGCCCAGACCGGCCCGTGTCCGTATTTTTTTTTTGACTTCCCGCCCGTACCCGGCCTTTAATTTTTTATCATTCTTCAGGCCCGCCCGGAATTTTTTCAAACCCGCCCATACCCGCCCGAGATTTAGTGAATGAATGAACGAATGTCTAGCAATTTTTAAATAAAATTTCATTTGCATGCCCGTCCGCCCGAACCCGTTTATTTAGACTTGCTACCCTCCCGTATCCGCCCGTAATTTTTTCATGGCCTCCAAAGCCCGCGGGCCGGGCGGATAACGGGCCTTCGGGCCAACCCGTATCCGTGCAGGGCTCTAGTTCCAGAATTACCCCACCAAAAAGAATTTTAAAATCAAGGAAAAATTTGTTTGTAATTGGTATTTTCAATGTATTTGAAATACGTAATTGGTATCTTGTATCTCGTTACACAAACCCTTGAGTAATTGGTATCTTGTATTTCGTTACAAAAATCTGAAGTAATTGGTATTTTGTATCTCGTTACTCAAAATCGAGTAACTTGCCCATCCCTGTATATATATATATATATATATATATATATATATATATATATAAAATTCATTTTTAATTGATTTTGATAAATTCATTTTCTCATCTTTCACATTAGAAAAATCATCTTTTATATATTTTTTAAAATCATCTCCTGTTAGATTTACAGTCGATATTCCTTATTTTAAACATGAAAATTGATGTGATGAAAAGATCCCACAATGAAGCAAAAACTATTTGAAAATTTATTTTTTGTTTGTTTTTATAAAAGAAAATGAAAATCTTTATTGGAAATTTTCTATGAATGAACCATGAAAGTTTCCATTAAAAAATATAATATTTTTTTAAAAACAATGAAATAATCACAAATAGAAAACGCATGGATGGGGCTTATAATATTGACCCTCACTTTATATATGAGTGGAAGATTTTGTACTAATTCTCTTTCTTTTCTTTCTTTCTAGTTTTACCTGCCTGCACTTGTCTGCTCGACTCAAGTTCAGACCAGTTCAGACAAAGCATCTCCAGTCATGCAGAGAAGGCTTGGCATAGATAACAGGGCCGTGTCGTTCCGGCCCAGGAATCGGACAATTTCTACATTTTAGTAAGTACATTTACATTTTATAATTAGAAACGTTCTTTAAGGATCAAACTAGAGATTAGAATAAAAACCTTTGCGAAAAACTCACTATTTGCATAATAAAATGCATCGAACATAAAAAAGTGAGGGAAATATTCTTGATTTGAGATTTGTTATGAGTAGAGCCCGGATTTTTATGCAGCAAAAACCGCTAAATATGCCATATAATATGCAGTAAAAGTATTAAAATATGCAATATATTTATGGCAAAAATATTAAGTAAATGGCTTCAGATTAAAGGTAAATCATGATTTCTACTGATGTAAAACTAATAGTGTTTTATTTTTGGAAGGAAATAATTAAGAAAAAAAAAAAAAAAAAAAATTGGTCTCACAATAAGAACTAAATTTAATTAAAAAAAAAAAAAAAAAAAAAAAAAAACAGCAATCCATTGCGAAATTTTTGAATCAAACGAGGATCCCTGTTTTGGCATTTTTTTCTTTAATTAATTTGACTTCGAACTATGGAACACGACTAAGCGCCGATCCAGAGCTGTTTCTGGGGGGAGGGGGGTAATCTGGTGTGACTGGTCGCACAGCACACTATTTTTCCTTAATTTCAGTAATTTAAAGGCACATTCTGTACTTGTTTGCCAGAATATAAATACAAATCAAATTTTTAAGTATTAATTTTTAAAATTTTACATTAAAAATAAATTTTTTTTTCGAAAAAAAAGTATTATTTTTCAAGTCTCGGGGTGAGGGTGGGGGGTAATTTCCCCCTTTACCCCCCTTGTATCCGCCCTTGAACACAACTGACCTTATATTCATCCAACGAAAATTCTAGAAAAACTAAATTTATTTCTTAAAAGAGGATATAAAGAATAAAATATGGGGATTGACTTCCCCTAGACTTTCTCGTATATTCTTTTGGAATTACGTCTGGGTGTGTGTGTGAACACGATTGCTTAAAAACCAAAGGAGCTAGATCGATGAAATTTGGTATATGCCCCTTACACTAAAATTCATTTGTTTCACAAATTCATTTGTTTATATTTACCCTTTTTTTAATGACACCTGTATGATTTTGTTTTGATTTTTTATCAAAATTAACGAATATTTTCTATTTCTTCTTTGATTATTTTGAAAACTATTCAGTTTTCGAAAAAATGTCAAAGAATAAAAACTTTTTAAAATAGAGTATTTTATCATAATATAACAAAAAAATTGAAAATTTCAAAATTTTTCGAAAAAAACTTTTTAAGTAAAGTACTACTTCCAAGTGACGTATTTACTCCAAAAGTTGATAGAAATCTACAATTTTAGTGTAAGGGGCATATACCAAATTTCATCTATCTAGCTCCTTTGGTTTTTAAGCAATCGTGTTTACACACACACACACACACACACACACAGAGACATAATGCCAAAAATGGTATTTTTGGACTCAGGGAGGTCCAAAACGTGGAGAAACATCAAAATCTCGAAGTCGAATTTTTTTACGATTACATAACTTTCTCTATACGAGAAAGTAAAAATATATACCTAGTTATTTATTTTTTACAATGTAATAAAGGATTTAAATTTTTTTTTTTTTTTTTTTAGAAAAAAAAATTAAAAAATTAAAATAAAATGAAACTTTTACTGAAAAAAAATTTAAAATATCCAAAAAGTCTTAAATATGCAACTTTATGCAATATTGACCAAATATGCAAAAATATGCAATATAGAATTTGAACCCTAGCTCCAAGGGGGCATGATTCGGATAGAAAATTGGTTTTCAGTGACCTACCTATTAGCAAATAGAATATGCAATTGCATAGGAATCCGGGCTCTAGTTATGAGAGTTTCATCCTTTATAGAAGTTTCTGTGTCCATTCATCGCTCATTTTGATGATATCAAAAGGTTTCTTCAATCGTGGGGTTTATTTATTATGCATCTAATAACAGGGGCGTAAATACGATTTTTTCGGGTGGGGGGGGGGGGCGAACTAATATTTTTAAAGATCCCCCACCCCCAGGGGCAGACACAGGGAAGGGCCGGTGAAGATAAATCTCTGGGCCCTTTACTCCTTTAAACTTGATTCATAAAATTCCAATGGAAAATTATTTTCTCTAAATTGCTAGAATTCTAAGGGATAGATTCTTAAACAAACAATTTCTCTTTTGCAGGTTTGTGTTTCTCCAGTGCTAAGTGTTAAGTGTTCAGTGTTCAGTGCTCAGTGTGGGATCAACTGGATCAGCTCTACGAGTGCAGGGGAGCTTCGATGGATCAGCTCTACGAGTGCAGGGGAGCTTCGATGGATCAGCTCTACGAGTTCCAGGCAAGGAGCTTCGGGTGACCGTCAACCCCTTAGGAGGTGAATATTTTATTCTCTAAACATAAACATAAATCCTAAAGATGATCTATTTCTAATTTCTTTGTTTTTCTTTTTTGTTACAGATTCCTGAGGGTCAACAGAACAAAGGTAGATTAAGCATGGTGCAAGAATATTAAAGGGGCTAGATTAGATTAGGTTTTTTAGGATGTTCTTTTTTTCAGCTGACCCCAAAGGTAGCATTTTTTAAAATATTTAAAAGTAATTTTTAAAATAAATTTTCATTTTAATTAATTTCTATTTAAAAATTTTAAATTTTAATTCAATTCAATTTACTTTTTTTTTTTTTTTAAAGAATTTACTTTTTTTTCATTTAAAGAATTTCTTTTCAAAATTTTAATATATATTTTTCTAAATTTTACTAAAAATTAGATAATAATTCCTCCCTACTCATGCATCACTCAAGAGAGAGAGAGCGAGAGAGAGAGAGAGAGCCTCTACCGCCGCGGGATTTCGTCAGCCGCTCTTTAAGGTCTGATTGCTTAACGATTACAAATTTAATTGTATTCACATTTCGATATTTATTAATGTAGTTTAAAGAGTTCAATATAGAGGGGTGGAGGGTGCACCATGCCAACGAGAGGGATTTTTTTTGAACCTGCAGCTACTCCTCGTGAATCAAATAGTGGATAAATCAACGAGAATACTTTCATTTTGTTGTTGTTGTTGTTGTTGTTAGCTTCAGGTGCCTACTCTAATATTTTAGCTAGTTCGTTTTGTTAGGAGGGCTTGATTTGTTTCTTTAATTTAGGATGAAAAATATTCTCGTTGATTTATTCCATGAACGGTTCATTAGGAGATGCGGCCAGATCCGATTGAATGATCGAAGCCCAGGTTCCAAGTGTTCTTGTGTTTTGCGAAAAGACGTCTTTTTATGATCGCAAAGGTAGTCTGATATGTTTTTGTATCTTTGAGTGTGGGTTTGAGGTGGCTCTTTGAGTAAAGCGAGTCGGGGAAGGGTTGCCGTTTCTCCAGGACTAGCCTGGAGGATCAAAATTGCAATCCTTGAGGCTAGGAACCCGAGGGCTCCACCGATCTGATGGTGGAGACGGGGTTACAAATACTCTCTCTATTGTCTTCGTATTTTGTGTTAGGCTAGGTAGGATCTCTTCCCCTCTTGCCCCCGCACTCGCTTGCTCGTAACCCAAAAAAAAGACGTTCATTCTCCCTGATACGATTTTTTCAGAGTCCCGGTTTACGGTATATGGTCAATTATATATATATAATTTTTTTGACAAGCAAGGGATAATTAATTATTTAAAATCTTCTTGCTGTTCTTTTATTTATTATTATTTTCATTTACTACATACACTTTTTGTTGAAGTAAATGAAAATTACTTTTTTGGTGTTTATTTTTTATTTAGTGTTTATGTGAGCGTGAAAAAGTGAGAGAAGAGAAAAAATTTTCAATATTTTTTGGGAATTTAAAGGTAAACATAAATAAATTAGAACACTTCTTATAAATTAACTTATTAGAATTAAGACTAATATAATTTTTTTTTTTTAGATCACGAATTAAAACATATTTAATAACACAATTGACTCATTTAAATATTTATGTTCAATAAATAAATAATTTTGCCGGAAAACAAAAGGAGAGATGAGAGAAAATGTGATGTGCTTAGTTATATACAGCTTCAACAAAGTGATTTTTGAAGACATTGAACCCTCCCTTCCACCCAACTCTTAACTCTATTTCTTTTTTTTATTATTCTCATTTACTACATACACTTTTGGTTGTAGTAAATGAAAATAATTTTTTTGGTGTTTATTTTTTATTTAATGTTTTTGTGAGTGTAAAAAAGTGAGAGAAGAGAGAAAATTTTCAATATTTTTTGGAAAATTTAAGGTAAACATAAATAAATTAGAACATTAATTCAAAATTATTATAAATTAACTGATTAGAATTTAGGCTAATTTAAATTTTTTTTTTTCAGGTCATGAATTATAACATGTTTAATAACACAATTGAGACATTTAAATTTTTCCATAATTAAATAATTATTGTTGGAAAACTAAAAGAGATAATTTTTTTGGTGTTTACTTTTAATTAGTGAATATTTTTGAGAGAAGAGAAAAAATCTCGCAAATGAAAGGTAAATCGTACACTAACTTGATATTTTAATAATTAACTGATTAGAGTCAATACTAATTCAATTTTTTTTTTTTTTTAGGACGAATGATGTGCTCACTATACATCTGACTATAATAAATATATAAAAAGCCAGCGATGCAGAAAGTTGTATTTGACTTCACAGCCCATCGATTCTAATCTTTTAATTTGCCCTGCTCTTTAAGCAATGAAGTCAAATTTTTAATTTATGCTCATATTCTGTAATGGAATGTTTTTCCTAGTAGATATTAGAGGAGTATTGCTGAAAGGTAATTTTTTTAATATTATAAAATTAATATATTATACATATAAATAATTTCGATTGAATATTATTAGTTAGAATAAAAATTTTTTTCAGATAACTTGTAGATGATCATCTAAAATATAGAAAACATGGATGAGATCTCAGAAAATTGACAATTTCGATTCTCAAGCAAATAACCGTCCAGAAAAGAATAATATATTTGCCACTCACTCATACATTTTGCAAATTATTTCCTGTGATAAAATTGAATTGAATCAAGTCGAGAATTGAAGTTGCTGAAGTTAAATTACTTAAAGAAAAGAAAATTTCATCCACGTAAAAATTCCAACATTCAAGAATTGAAATTGACTCATTTGTGTCTGTTACTGGAGGGTGAGATTATCACGCACCTTTCAATCCCGATGAGGAGATTTCCCGAACACGAACGAGCTAACATTCCTTAATTCCAGTTCCTTAATCTGCAGCTTGTCCTGCTTAGCTATTCACCACCTCATTCAAGAAACTTTTCTATAAATCATTTGGACATCATTTACTAATATTAAAATAATGGTAGATCGAAGAATGTCCTAGAATTTGTTTCTTTTTATTTTCTACCACTTTCAAGATACAGTGAAAAATAATTTTTTTTTTCTTTAATGACCACAAGCTGCTAGAGTAAGGCCATTTATTCACTGGATCAGAGGGCTTTAAAAGAAGATGAAGATAATTTTTTTGGGGGGCCTTGGAAGGAACCTCTACGTGGTGCCTCCTAGTAACGTTGTCTTCTCTAAAAGACTCGGCCAATCTTTCCAAACATCAACAAATACTTCAAACAGAATTGTAAGAAGATGAAATTATAAAAAATAAAAATTTTTATATTTATATTTATAAGCTCAGGCATTAAAAAGGGACGCTTTATTCCCTTAAAATTTGAATCGTTTCTTACAAAATTGATATGATCTTATTATATGAATCTGGTATGGCAAGCACAGAACACAACTCTCAATTACCGAAGGTAAGAGAAATTGTGTGCTGTGCGACCATCACAAAGTGATTTTTTAGTACATAATTCCTAGAGGAACCATGAGTGGTTGGATGAGAGGCGCCACAAATGACCAGGCACGGAGGCGACAACTTAGCCAGGAACGTCTCCTGTTCATGGCCCCCGAGGATCCTGGATGGACTGGTGCAAAGGGTAGCACACCGATGTCCCGAAAAGGCTTGAGGTTTGGGGAGGTCTGGGTTTGATTCCCGGGGGCCAACAAATAAAACATATTCACAAATTGGTTAAATTTATTTATTAGGTTGTACAGTGAGAGACAATATTAAATCCCACCATGCGTTTTCTACTTGTGATTATTTACTTGTTTTTATAAAAGATTATTTGAGTCATTCCACGTCAAATCGATACACTTTTGAACCTCACCATCTTGGATTTCTATGAAATTTGGGTCATAGGTAGAGTCAATAGAGACTAAGAAAAAGCCCCAATTTCAACTTAATATCTCAACACGTTTAAAAGATATGGCTCGTTAAAGTTGTCAAAAATGGCAAAAAATCGACCTAACCACATCTATTTAAATTGCTCTAAAATCTCTTAGAGATGAGATAGAGAGATGAATGAGGTGTCATTTTACAGCTTTTTAGATGCCCTTTCCAATGATATACAATACAACTGGGGCGGTAATAAAAAAATTTTTTTAATTTCAAAATCAAAAATTTAAAGTAATTTTTCTCAAAAAAGTACCCCTTCGAAAATTTTGAAAAAATTCTAAAATAATCCTTGTTTAAAGGATTAAAGATAAAACTAAGTTTCATCATGGGATCATAATGGGTTCGTATAGAAAAATTAATTTAAAAAAACCCTTTCTTTAGATTTTTGCCATAAAAGTGCAAAAATATAATTTTTTTTCAAAAAGTACCCCTTTGAAAATTTTGAAAAAATTCTAAAATGGTCCTTGCTTAAAGGGTAAAAGATAATATAAGCCTCATCGAGGGATCATGATGGGATCATAGAGAAAAATTAATTAAAACAACCCTTGCGATAGATTTTTGTCATAATTGGGAAACACTACACAGGCTAACAGTGATTTTGGTACCGGGGATATTTTGAGCTGATCTCTGAGTATATGCGACGTCCTTTTTCCAAAAATGCCGTCAGTTTTGCTCGAATAGCTCTAGTTTTAGAGATATAGAGAATATAACGTTTTAATAGAAATTCTGCTCTAAAGCGGCTCTCATTTTGAGTTTTCTAGATTTTTTTATGGTGTTTTCTCTTAAAAATATACAGGTAGCTAAGATACATAGAAATCTAAAGATTCAGCCCCATTGGAGGTGATTTAGTGGCGCAAAACACGAATAAAGGAGTAAAAAAATCCAATTTTTCCAGTTTTTCTTAACTTTGGACAACCCTACAATTTTTTTAACATCCCTAAATGCAAAAATCGTATATGTACGTTATTCTGTAATTCTTTAGCTTTCCAGAAATCATTCATTCTTGCAAATCGGTTAATTATAAACGAAATTATAAACAAAATAGTTATGTCAGTTTGATCACTATACCCAAGGACTTTTAAGCAAAACACCATCTTTATCATAAAATTTTCTTTTATTTGTTCTTGACTTAGATTAACTATTTTGTTTATAATTTCGTTTATAATTAACCGATTTGCAAGAATGAATGATTTCTGGAAAGCTAAAGAATTACAGAATAACGTACATATACGATTTTTGCATTTAGGGATGTTAAAAAAATTGTAGGGTTGTCCAAAGTTAAGAAAAACTGGAAAAATTGGATTTTTTTACTCCTTTATTCGTGTTTTGCGCCACTAAATCACCTCCAATGGGGCTGAATCTTTAGATTTCTATGTATCTTAGCTACCTGTATATTTTTAAGAGAAAACACCATAAAAAAATCTAGAAAACTCAAAATGAGAGCCGCTTTAGAGCAGAATTTCTATTAAAACGTTATATTCTCTATATCTCTAAAACTAGAGCTATTCGAGCAAAACTGACGGCATTTTTGGAAAAAGGACGTCGCATATACTCAGAGATCAGCTCAAAATATCCCCGGTACCAAAATCACTGTTAGCCTGTGTAGTGTTTCCCAATTATGACAAAAATCTATCGCAAGGGTTGTTTTAATTAATTTTTCTCTATGATCCCATCATGATCCCTCGATGAGGCTTATATTATCTTTTACCCTTTAAGCAAGGACCATTTTAGAATTTTTTCAAAATTTTCAAAGGGGTACTTTTTGAAAAAAAAATTATATTTTTGCACTTTTATGGCAAAAATCTAAAGAAAGGGTTTTTTTAAATTAATTTTTCTATATGAACCCATTATGATCCCATGATGAAACTTAGTTTTATCTTTAATCCTTTAAACAAGGATTATTTTAGAATTTTTTCAAAATTTTCGAAGGGGTACTTTTTTGAGAAAAATTACTTTAAATTTTTGATTTTGAAATTAAAAAAAAATTTTTATTACCGCCCCAGTTGTATTGTATATCATTGGAAAGGGCATCTAAAAAGCTGTAAAATGACACCTCATTCATCTCTCTATCTCATCTCTAAGAGATTTTATAGCAATTTAAATAGATGTGGTTAGGTCGATTTTTTGCCATTTTTGACAACTTTAACGCGCCATATCTTTTAAACGTGTTGAGATATTAAGTTGAAATTGGGGCTTTTTCTTAGTCTCTATTGACTCTACCTATGACCCAAATTTCATAGAAATCCAAGATGGTGAGGTTCAAAAGTGTATCGATTTGACGTGGAATGACTCATTTATTAGAAATTTTCTAGGTTTGAACCATGAAAGTTTCCTTTAAAAAATATAATAATCACAAGTAGAAAACGCATGGGTGAGACTTATATTGTCCCTCACTGTACGTTGTTTTATTTTATAAATTAGAGGATTATATAAAGAGTTCACAGTTGGTTAAAACTAATAGAGAATTTAATAGTGTACTTAGCACTCCACTCCGTTTAATTAAACCTTAAATAAAAGATTTCTGGAGAAAAAAATTTTTCCCAATTTTAATTTCCAACTTGTAAGATAATGATGAGTGATCTCATATGAGATCCCTGGGACAATCTGTATAAAAAATAAGAGAAAGTAATAAAAGAGATTTGCCTAAATGATGATCGACGCAGAATCTAAACTTTAAAAGTTATTTGGCCTGCAAATTACTTTATTTACGCAGACATAGTTTATGAAGCAATTTTTCAAAATTTCAATTTTAGGGGACGCAAATCGCCAAAGAATAAAAAGTTTTTAAAATTGAGTAATTTATCATAATATAACAAAAAAATTGAAAATTTCAAAATTTTTGAAAAAACTTATTAGGTAAAGTACTGCTTCCAAGTGACGTATCTACTCCAAAAGTTGATAGAAATCTACAATTTTAGTGTTAGGAGCATATACCAAATTTCATCGATCTAGCTGCTTGCGTTTTTAAGCAATCGTGTTCACACACACACAAGCATAATGCCAAAACTGTTTTTTTTTTATTCAGGGAGGCCTAAAACATGGAGAAACATGAAAATTTCAAAGTCTAATTTTTTGACCATTACAATACTTTCTCTTTATATACTATAGGAGAAAGTAAAAAAGATAACTACAATATTTTGGCCATGCCATGAGGAATCCAACAAAATACAAAATCCTTCATCTGGTGAAGATCTTCGTAAAGCGAGATCCAAGACGTCGACGTATCTCGTAGCAAAGAATCTATGAGAGTGGCATGGACTTTCTTTATCTGCAAAAGTGTACCGAAGAACTGGCAACAATCGTACCAAAACAACACATTTTTTTTTTTATTACTCACACTTTTTTCCCATTCACACTCACATACACATAGTCTTTTCAGCAAGTTAGGGGATTTAAGACTTTTTACGATACCCGTTATTTGTAAATATATCTATTGGGGCATAGGCGTAGCCATAAATTTTTGATGCGGGGTTTTTTTTTTTTTTTTTTTTTTTTTTAACATTCACACTTTTTTCTCATTCACACTCACACTCACACATACATTCACACTGTCTTTTCGGCAGCTCAGGCCATATAAGACATTTACGATAACCGTTATTTATGAATTTATATATATTAGGGTCCAGGCATTTTTATTTAAGCCATCTGGTATCCAGATGGCTTAAATAAAATCATCGGACTGCCTGGGGTCCGAACCCGCGACGTTTGGTATAACGGGGGGGGGGGGGGGGGGTTCAAAAAATTTTTTTCAAAAATTTGAAAAATTTATGATTATTTTAGAGTATTTATAAATCGTTTTTTTTTTTTGTTTTGTTTTTTAGCTAGAGTAAATTGGATTATATTTTACTTTCTCTTGCCCTATATGAAATATAATTTGTATTATAGAACTTAAATGGACCCTGTTATGCAATAGTGTGTCAAGCGCCAAAAAATTAAAAATTGAATTAAGCACGGAATATTGTTTCAAATGCTATAATTAATAGTATTTTTTATGAAATATGTCCTAAAAAAATTTATATTTAATGTTACTTGCAAAATTGACAAAAAAAAATTATATATAATCCTGGGATGAGTGGAGTAAAGGGGTTGGAGAGAAATATCAATTCTGCTATGGACACAGAGCGGTCATCAGCTTAGAGAAGGCACCTCCGTTATGTATAACGCCCCTAAGGCATTTGATATAAATAGACTAAGCCCACCTACTATATCCTCGCGGCACTGAAGATGATGTGTGTTCTACGCATCGAAATATCTGCCAAATAAAAGGACGTCAGGTGGAGCTATAAAGTTGCTGGTTATTTCTCTCCAACCCCTTTACTTTATATATAATCCAATGAAAACAAAAAAACTTTAATGTTAATTTTCTCAAAACTAGGTAGATCGCGCTTGACACACTAATGCGTAACAGGGTTCAAATGTCTAGTCATGCCTTGGGTCCCATGGGGGGTTTGAACCCCCAAACCCTCCTCCCTGGCTGCGCCTACGTTTTGGGGGTCCAGGCATTTGGCATCCAAATGGCTTAAATAAAATAATCGGACTGCCTGGGATCCGAACCCTCGACCCATGGTATACAAGGCAGGCGCGGTACCAACTACACCAAGCCCGAGGGCAAAACAGCTCAATCTTTTATAAAGAAAATAAATAATGGAAATAAGAATAAAGAATATATTCAAATTTTAAAACAACATTGCTTTAATTTAGTACGTTTTTTTTTGTACAGAATGCGATTTATTATTATTTATTAAATACGACCAAGCGATTCATATTTATTTATATTAATTAATGACATTTTTTTTTTCATTGAAGACAACACATTGAGTATACAAACATGTAAACATTTAAACGCTCGCTCGGGAAAACATTAACAACAACCTGTACCAAGAGACATTTCAGATTGAAACATGACTTTCCTTTTCCACGACGGCTATGAATTGAACCAATCACAGAGAGAAGCATCTTGAATTTATTTAATAAAAAAAATAAAAAAGAAAGAAAAATTCAAAAAAGAAAAAAAAAAGCAAAACAATCCACACAAAACATGGATATATACAAGTATTTTTTTTTACACGTACCGAACGCAAATTTGCGTTTCCTTTTTGGTAATTAAATTCTGGAAGACATGGATATATGTTGTTTGTTTTTTTTTTCTCTCTCAAACATTTATAATCTACAATTTGAGCATAAATTCAACAGAAATCTAAATCTAAAAATGCTAAAATTCATCTCAAGCTTAAGCTAGATTTTATTTTTTACAGCCAATATGATTTCAACAAAACAGATAACAAAACAATAATACTAAATTTTCTTTTTCTAATAAAATAAAATCTTTTTTTTTTCTATCCGTTATTATAATAAATCAATATGTATATATTCTAGGTTCTCATTTAGAGTCTATTATTTACTCCTCATGAAGTTTGAATTTATTTATTTATTTTATGTTTCTTAATCTTAATTGACAATAGCATTAAGACAATATTATAGTCTGAGAAAAATTTTCATATTTCTAAAACTCCCGAAGAGATTAGGAATTTAGAAATATATATTTTTTTTGATTTCTGTTGAACTTAATGCAAGAAGAATATTAATTAATCTACCTTCTATATTTACATAACATGGCAATTGACTTTTTTTTTATCTCAGCTGTTTGCCTTCAATGAGAGTTTATTTAGGCCTCTAATTGTCTGTCAATTGGATTAATAATAATAATAATAGGATGATTATTTTTTTATTTTTACATCGACACGTTATTTTCAAGCATATGGTAATACTAATCTATATGTATAAATATATATGTAAATATGTTTATACATATTTATCACAGAGAAAGTATAGATATCCAACATTTATTTATTTATTTATTATATATACACTGAAACCATAGGGCAGTGTTTATTTTTCAAAGCATTCTCTCCGATTTTTACTTTTTTGTTAAGCTTGCTTAAATCTTTTCTTTTGGTCAATTCATAACCCAGAAACAAACCTTAGGTTGTTAGAATTTTTTTTTTATACATTTATTAATTATTGCACTTCTACACATTATATATATATATATTTAAATTTAAATATAGATACATCTAATATTAGAACCAATTACTTTTCTAATTTTTTTTTTTATAAGTTATTTATATATTTATATATAATACAAAAACATTTAAATGAAACCGAAAGTGAAGAGTGTTTTTTTTTTTTTTTGTTTGGCTGAAAATTGATATACGCGCTGGCGCCCTAATCTCTACTCAAGGGAGGTTCCGTGATGGTTGCCAAATTTTTGTTTTGTTTGATGCATATGTGCGTGCACTTGATATGAATGAACTCTGTGCAATAATAGATTAAATTAAAAGCCCAACTTCTTATCTGAATGCCTCTTTAAATAAAAAAAGGCGAACATACCTGAAACCATAGCTCAATTTTCAGTCCGTATGTATAATTTCAAAAGCACAAATCTCCTTATATAAATTAAGATATTTTAAAATACACCGATGAGAATGTGGATGGCAATCTCCTCTTTGCTTATATAGTGAGTCCACCAAAGGAATTTCTACTTTTAAAATTAAATAACTCGAAAACAAAGAACGATATTAAGTTTATTTTGAAAGCTATATTCAGAAGTTTCGAAATTAGTTACAATTATTGCCAGGTGGTCTGTATGTTGGTGGTCCCAATTCGGAGCTATAAAAAGTGCTCTGAAGTTCATCAATAAGATTTCAGAACTTTTTACAAATTTAAATTCAAAATTTGATAATAGGATTGCTATTAAATCTCA
Organism: Euborellia annulipes; assembly: GCA_023213315.1. Taxonomy (NCBI): domain Eukaryota; kingdom Metazoa; phylum Arthropoda; class Insecta; order Dermaptera; family Anisolabididae; genus Euborellia; species Euborellia annulipes. The sequence goes on from JAKCPI010000006.1 coordinate 100,541, forward strand.
AAGTACTAAAAAACACTTTTCTATGGAATTCGTAACTTCTTACAATTTTTTTCTTTGGACAAGATCACCTTTCAAATTCAAATAGTGGAATTGTCTGACAACTGATCTTGATCTCCTCTTTAAGGCATTCCCCGTATTGGGACTAGAGCGCAAAATTTATTAGTAATATCAAAACTTATTAATCAGATTTTTATAGTTTTCAAAATAAACATCATTTTATTCTTTGTTTTCACTTATTTATTTTAAAATAGGGATACCTTTGATTCGCTTGTAGTTTATATTAATAGTGAGAAACAGTTTTTAAGAAGTTTTTTAAAAAACAAATCAAGAATCATTGATTTTTGGTCTTATGAAAAAAAGAGCTCTTTTATGTGTGGTAGAATATACAGACTTGGATGCGCAAAGAATTGATAGGCAGGTTTACACGCTACCATAAATTCTAGCAATTTATCGTAACGATCGAATTGTTTCAATTTATCGTGGGTGTAAACAGGACATGGTAGCGATTTATTGGAATTGGATGATTGATGCCGGTCGGCTCTGCAATCGTAACGATTTCAGGCTCAGTTTGCATTTGCCATTGCAGTGAGTCGATAGCTGTCGACAACGAAATATGGCAATAAATATTAAATCGATTTATCGTAGCGTGTAAACAGTATCCCACTCGATTTATTGAAGCAATAAATTTTTCACTTCGTTATGATTTATCGTAGCATGTAAACCGGTCTTTAAGGCAGGTTTACACTTGCTAGCAATTTATCGTAACGATCGAATAGTTTCGATTTATCGTTGGGTGTAAACAGGACATTGTAACGATTTATTGGAATTGGATGATTGATACCGGCATCAATTTCTGCGAATCTCTACAATTTCACTAGCAATTGCGGTGAAGTCAATAGCTGTCGACAAGGAAATATGACAATAAATCGTTAAGATTTATCGTAGCGTAACTCTTTCGATTGATTGGAGCAATAAATCAATCATATCGTTACGATTTCACGTAGCGTGTAAACCTGCCTTAGGGTGGCCATTCACGATCGCTCCATCCGTCCAAAATAAACAAAAATGGAGCGATGTCACTCCAAAAACTGACCGTGAGTGGGGAAAACAAATGAATATCGTGTAGTGAATGGATGACATCCATTTGGAGCGATCGTGAATGGCCGCCCTTAAAGTTTACAAGGGGGGTAGTTACAAATCAACAATTTATAACTTTCTTTACATTCTCACTGTTTATTCTTTGAAATCACAATTTATCTTTAAAAGACAAAAAATGATAAGGAGGTCAATGCTGAAGAAATTAATACAACTAAAAAGAATAAAAGTTTTTTTTATAAATTTTAGTGATTTTTTTCTCTTATACTAATTCAACATTTGGCATTATTTCCATTCACGGAATTAAAATAATAATATCACCAGCACAACAAGAAACAGTGCATTCGAGAAATTTAGAAATAAAAGTATAATCAAAATTTTTATCTCCCTTTTTTTTCATTCAAATATTGCTTTGCCTTTATTTTTCATTAAATATAATAATTTTTTTTTTTTAAATTTTTAATCGAACGTAACATCTATTTTTATATTGTCGTACCAGCTTTTTTTTAAAATGTCGTTAAGTTGACAATTTAATAGAATAACTTATTTACATCTAAGAAAAAATTAAACTTCATATATAGAAAATAAAATCTTTATCAAATTATATATAGTATTTTTTGTTTGTTTATTATTAATATGTATAAGTCATCTAAACATATGTGGGGATGGCACTTTTACAAATATGTGCCTTCATTTTTTTTTCTTTATTTATATTTTATTTTTAAAATTTTATATTTTTATTTTAATAATTTTTGTGTTTTTTTTTTTTTAAATTACATTTTTTTCAACAATAAAACATTTCAATCAACTAACAAATTCACTATAATATCAAATCTAATCAACATATTTTAGTTTTTTCTCTCTCGTTTTTTATTCCTCTTTATTTATTCCTGTTTTATATATATATATATATATATATGTGTATATATATAACGAATTTATATATAGTATATAAGACTAAATATTTTTTTGCATTTTTTTAAAGCATTCTAATTGCTTACTCAACTAAAGAGAGAATCAAATTCTTTTCTTTTAACTAATAACATTAATATAATATATATATATATATATTTTTTTTATGTATATAGATAATTATTAAATTATTTTATATATATATATTTATTTATTATTGTAATTTTGGACAATCTGAATATACTTTTCAACAGAAAATATATATTTAAAATAAGGCAACGTAATCTATGAAGCTATTCTTAGAAAGCGAACTTCAACTCTTTTTAAAGATCGATGATACAATGAAATTATTTAAAAAATAAGACCTGGCACACATTAAGAGGCAAGCAGCGAGGCCAGCAATAGCACCGTTTCTGTGACTCGCAATTTACAAGGTAGAATAACGAATTAAAACGCTGCAAAGTTCGCAGCCTGCGCGATACTTAAGAATCTAACACAATAACTGTGCGACTTGTTCATCAGTTTTGTCTTCTGGCGGAATAGAATGTTTATATTATAACTCTGAACTCGAATCAAAGTTCAATTCAAGATATTCTTCCAACACTTCTAGATAGATGTTGAACAGTTTTTTTTTTTGTGCTGTCCTGTCCTGTGCTTTCTGCGTGACGCTCAATGTGGGCCTTGTCTAAAGGAATGCTGATTATATTAGTATGCTGAATATATTAGTATAATAATGAGGTATTTTTTTTTATAATATAATTTCTATTATTAGTAGAGTCAATCTAATATTCTTAAGTTTTTTTTTTTAACAAAAACCCAAAAGTTTTATTTAATTTCCACCAAGAAAATTTTTTTTTTTATACAATCTTGTTAGAATTAAGGGTGATATGATCTAGAAGATCTCTTTTCGCTCAGGATCCCACATCTTGTGGATGGCGACCACGAGCTACCCGAGCTGGGACAGGCAGTCCTTCTGTTCTTTGTATGTCTGTCTCTTCCTTATCTTTTCAACAGGCGTCAGACTGTGCAACGGACCGGTCTGTCCTATTTCTTCCGATTGCAAAAACGAATGATAGAGTTGGAGGGAAAAGCGTAAAGACGGCCGACCCCGCATCGCGGGAATGGAGCGACGAAAAGAAGAACATGATCTAGAAGATCTTTTCAGAAGCCTAAATTCTAAAGATTTGCGGAACCTACATCCCCAAAATCATTTTTATTTAAATTTAAGGCCATAAATGCCAAGTACAGTGAAGGACAATATTAAGTCCCACCCATGCGTTTTCTACAGGTGATTATTTCATTGTTTTTAAAAAAATATATAGTTTTTAATGGGGACTTTCATGGTTCAAATCTTTCCAAATAAAGATTTCCAATAAAGATTTTCATTTACTTTTATAAAAACAATGAAATAATCACAAGTGGAAAACGCATGGGTGGGACTTAATATTGTCCCTCTCTGTACATGAAGGAACAATAATTAATATTAATCCATTTCTTTATATATATTTTAGTGAAGATTTTGGACATTATTCACAAATCAAATTCATCTGCCTTTTGGGAATGCAGGATTTTTTACGTGGAAGAAGGACTTTATTTTCTGAAATTCTGAGCCGATTTGGACTTTGATAGCCGAGAGCTGAGCTCAAAGAGATTTATTAGTAAAAAAAAACGTGTATGTCTATTAAGAAAGCAAGTTTATAAATTTTATCAAAAGAAAAGAGAATATATTTGTAAAATGAATTTCAAGCAAAAGTTCTCTTGAGAGTTGAAGTACTGCATTGATTTGTTTACTCTTTGAAAATCAACTTGCTATATTACCTAGGGCCGCCGAGAACTTCTCAAATTAATCTTATTTCTATATAGTTCATATGATGTGACACCTGTTAATATATTACTTCAAATTGTATTGCAGTTCTTTTCAGATGCTAGCAGGATGGAGTGCTGAGAGGGAATTGAAGAATTATTTCTCAATTCACTAGCAGATACTTTTATTGGGCTAACGACGATTAAGGATGTATCCTCGTTAACCCAATAAAAGTCTCTGCAAATGAATTGAGAAATATTTCTTCAATTCCCTCTCGAGCACTCCATCCTGCTAGCACCTGAAAAGAACTGCAATAAATTTGAAGTAATCTTATTTCGTAGAATTTTTTATTAAATAATAATTTTACCAAAGCCCTATGTTGCTGCCTCTCGGAAGCCATAGGTGATATTTTATCCTTTTATCCAAATTTCTCAAACACGACCACCGCCAAAAACTTTAGCTATTTTGCGATTCTAATAAAAATCTTATCTCCATTTGAACTTGGCCTTCAATCTTTCATTTTTTAGCCTGCTCTCAGACGTTACTTTCTCACTGCGGCATAACTGCTCAAGCATATCGTTGCAGTTAAAAGTCCAAGTGTTAAATGGATGGAATTCGCAGTTTTATGATAGTCCCTTGAACGAAATCTAAAATCGTTCCATTCTTTGCAGTCGAATACCAGATTCCGGAGATAGGTAATCAGTTCAAGGTATACTTGCCAGTTTAATGTACAGGGCCAGCCAGACTTACTCTTCCTATTTTTTCCTTTTATTATTGTTCTTGCTTGTTTGTAAAAACGCAATAACTTTTTTATACAATAATAAATAAATATTTTTATTGAAATGAATATTTTTTATTTTCTTAGTGGAATTTAAAGTTTTTTGAAATGGAACTGAAGAAGAAATAAATAAGTAGATAATAAATTTTCATTTCTTTTCCAGGTCTTCATTCCAATTATTTTTTTTTTTTAGAAAATCTAGTTGATATTTTGGTTCTAAATTAATTTTACACACACATATATATATATGTATTTATAAGAATACCAATTTATTCTATTTCTATTCTGATCTTATTTCATTTTTAAAAATATCTATATATTTGTAAATATTTTTTTAAAGGCATCGTACACCTAAAGTCAGTTTTACTGACGAATTAATAACCCTGGAATTTAAAATTTAGAAGAGTTGAACTTGCTTGCCAAGAACGCTATTTATATATTTATTTTTTTCTGGTTGTGTCCCGTGTAATAATTTTTTAAAAATTTCTTGTTTTGCCAGCAACTGGACAAAATAGGGCTTCAGCCCCCCCACAAAACGATGGCCTTTGAAACAACCAACATGAAAAGAATAGGGCCGAGTTAAGACTCCGCCCGTCTCATTGGAAGGGTCTGAAAATCTGAACACTCACGTCTACAAACTGGCAAATGGAAGGCGATTGATTCATTATTGCTTACCGTCAAAATTTAAATCTCTTTTTTTATAATTATTATGATCTTTTTTTTTCGTTGTTTTTATTTTTAAATTTGAAAAACATCAATCAAATTGACATTTAAAAAAATTATTCATTTTTCAACTGAAAGGTTGAAAAAAGTCCCTCAAGAATAATTTTTTAAAATGTAAATTTTTTAAATTGTATATATGGAAATTGTAACATCTAGACATCATCTATGAAATCTAAAATTATTTATTTATTAAGAGAAAGTGAGAGAGATAGAGAGAGAGAAAGAGAGAATGTGGATGGCAATGATCAACCCTTCCGATGGCGGCGAATCCTCACACGGCCTTATTTATTTATTTTTTTTAATTTGGGGAGAATTCACCGAAAGAGAGAGAGAGAGCAGAAACATTCGACACATCAAAGAAAAGCAATTGAATAAAAATTTAAATTTTTCTTAAAGCTCTATTTAGTCCAATTGGCAGAAAAATCATTTTGTATTTTTGAGATTCTTTTCTTATTAACCTAACATGGATTATGAACTTAATTTTAATCGACGAGAACTCGATGCAGGTCTCGGGGCTCGAATCGCTGGAATTCTTTTCTATCAAAGTCCCATTTCAAGTTTCTCCCAAAAAGTTTTTTTTTTTTTAGTTGTAGATGTTGTTGGTACGGCCAAGGAATAAAAATAAAATTCTTCTATAAATCGACCTATTAAGCTAAAAAATTTAAATTTTTTTTGTAAGGTCAAAAAAAAAAGAATCTTAATTTTATTCCGGACCTATTATTATATTTTATTTTTTTTTTTTTGTTGTACCTAGAAAAATCTTTTGTATTAGTCTGTTCATTTTATCAATTAAATTAAAAGAATAAAATAAAATTTCTATTAATTTATTTTATCAGAAGGAAGTTTTAATCAAAATTTGATATTAAAAATTGATCTAAAACAACTTTATGATAAAAAGAGAAATTTTATTCGGTTAAAATTCATTAAAAAAAGGAAATGGTTGTTTAATTATTAAAAATATCAAAACCTAAAAGGGGATAATGTCGTAATTTGTTATCAATAGTGGCCGAAATATCCGATAAATAAATAAAAAAATATGGGGAGAGGGAGAACAAATTTTTTCCTAGCCGGGAATCGAACCCGAGGCTTGTAGTTGGAAAAAAATCAAATCCCACGCTCCAAAATTGAGTATTTTTCTCGAATTGATATTATAAATAATAAAAAAATCATCTCAACTGTCAGGCTGATTTTTATGCTGAATGGACTAATGGAGCGTCAAAAAAAAGAGTAATTCAATTCCTTTTTACTAACCTTGATGGTCGTTTATAGATGCCCAACTGTCGATGAATTGGCCTCCCGTTAAGAATACAATCAGATATTGAACAAGATCACAATTTGCGGCTCCACTTCTTGGCACATTTTCTAAATATGTATGAAGTTCCTAATGGGACGTGCAGAAAAATATTTAGTCCAATTCAAAGCGAACAAATCCGAATTGGACTACATTTTTCCCTGCACGTATTTTGGGCGAATGTGCGCGTGCGCGTGTACATCTGGCGCCGCCTTCTGGGTAGGCGGAGCTCCCGAAGTCGCCACCCCTGTGCCGAAGACGCCACCCCCAGGGGGACAGAGCCACCCTAAAAGTTCAGGTGCTCGATCTAGAGGTCGTGACCAAGACGGTCCATCTCGTTAAGAAGGAAATCGACGTCCGACTCGGTTACCGCAGCACTTGAGATGATGTTCCGGAAGAAGTTGGGTCGTTTATCATCCGGTTGGTAACCGACCATAAGAGTACCCGCTTGCATCATCCGGCCTTTGAGGATGGGGCATATCTAAACCCAAGCACCAAAATGATCTTAGAAAAATGATAAATCGGTTATGAACCATCAAGAAGAGATGTAAAGTACAATTAAAATAAATGAAGAAAAAATACCAAAAAATATTCAATATGTTTTCATTACATATCTCTTTTCTAGTTGGTATTTTAGGACGAATAGTGATTAATTAGTAGATTAAACTTCAGTATTTATTTATAATAAAAAGTTTTTCAACTTATTACGTAATATTTACCTCTCCAAGACTTTTTTCCTTTTGTGGTGAATGAGGAATTCCACGCAATCGAGTCGGAATATACCAAAAGCTGACGTTGACCATCTCAGGCTCAAAGATAAGATGAAATTTGTCTGGCATAGCTTTGATCCTACTAACCATGTATTCGCTGAGTTCCATAAGTTGATCCATTAATTTCTCAAAGCCTTCAACTCCCTAAATCAGCACAAGTTGTTATTGGTATTAAATAAAATTCTTATTATATATTAATAATACCTTGGAGCGCCACTGGAGCCACAGTTTGAAGATATCATTATGACGTCCACATTGAATTACTTTATCTCCAGTATCGTATCTCACGTCATATAATTTATCTTGCATGAAAAGATATTCAGCGGACATCTGATTACAGCTTATGAGTAAGCCCTAAAAAAAGAAAATCTTTATTATTAAATGGTAAAAATAAATAACTGTTAGCCTGTACAAATGTATTCTTGCTCACTGTTTAGAAATTTTTAAATCTCTGACTTAAAGTTTTCAATTTCCCTCTCTGACTCCGCTTCCTCTCACTCTAACCAACCAGTGAGAGAGAGTGGTAAACGGGCACATAAAACGGAAGTCAGTGGGTAGCGCTTTATATATTAGTATGATGATGATTATTTATCGGTATAAGCAGGACCCCAGACAGACTTGATGGGCCCCGGGGCTAAATAATAATAATAGTTCAGCCCCCACCTAAAAGTTTTTTTTTAGTTTATAAAGGGCTATTGTGGCCCTTATGTCAACAATTTTTTAGTTTTTATTTCGATTATTTTTTGGGAAATATGTGTTTGAAAAGATGGGATGAGACTTGTATGCTAAAAAAAGGTCAATTGATTTTCGCGAGAGGGAAAAATGGAAATTTTACCAGAGAAAAAAAAGGTATCAATATAATCGATTATTTTTTTCCGTAATCGAAATAATCGATTATTTTTCATAATCGATAATTGATTATTTTTTTCCATAATCGAACACATAGAGGCAAAATGATGAGTTCAAAAACAATCTGGAATTCCTGGGTACTATCTGCCAGTTTTATCACTCTCCAGCTTTACTTGGTATTTTAGTCTGTTCTTTTAAGCAGACTCGTTATATTGGGATTATAGCAAATAAAATAGCATGCCCCTTCAATTTATCAGATAGACAACCAGAGTTACATGCAGTATATGCCTGTTGCCTATCCACAGGCGTTGAATAAAAAAAAAAATATTTTAAATACACCCGTATGGGAAAAAACACCCCAATATAAATCAAATAAACATTTAAAGGAATTTATTTAGAAAAGGACCTGTTCCTTTCTTCTAAAAATAATGTGATAAACTTTCCTGTACCTGCCAGAGTGCAATAAATATTGCATATCATAAAATTATCAAGGCGGAGTCAAAAAAAAAAATCAAGAAGTATGCAGCCAAAATTATTTCTTTAATTATGCCGTTTCGGCCACTGGTCTAGGCCGGACAACCGTTCCGTTAATGCGAATGTCTGTCGCTGAAATTGTATTTTTCATTATTCTCTCCTCCGGCTCTGAAGATAGCCTAGACCAATGGCCGAAACGTCAGCCAACGGCATAATAAAAGAAATATTTTTGGTTGCTTTAATTTTTTTTTGACTCCGCCTTGATCATACTTGCAGCCACAAAAACATACCTCACAATAAAATTCTCAAAACATACATCTAATTTAGTTTCAATCAGAGCTGAGAAGCCAGAGTCGGAGCTATCCGAGTTTGTATTTTTTGTTGTCTCTCAAATTGTAATTGGGCATTTGCCTGTATTGATACTTGTAAATAAATAAATAAATTATTATTATTATTTTTATTTGAAATTCCTATCGGGATCCCCGTTTATTTACCCGAAGGTGCTTTCGTGCACGAAGACACACACCTCAAACCCAACCGGCAACTGGCCGTAGCGATCTACCGGCACCCCGTGAAGTTACGTTATTTCCTATCTCTAACTCCTCCTGCGTTCGTTTCTAGCTAGTGAACTAATCCTTATTTCTGGTTCCAACCGGTTCCTTTTATCCAACCTCTTCTATGCTAGGGAGGATGTCCTAGTTTGAGGAGGGACTCCCTCAGCACCGGTGTGTAGCCTACTCCTTTCGAAGAATGCATCACTGAGAGGAAACTGTCTACATTAAATAAATATTTTTATTTAATGAAAAAATCACGCACGTCCAGGATTTGAACAGGGATCTTCTTTGTAGAAGCCTTAGCCCGCTACACCAGCGTGCCACAAAATAAATGATTAAAATGATTATATTGAATGGAACCAAAGTCATTAAAATTTCTGAAAGCTCATTTTATTTTCATAGATCACCCACTGATTTATTTTCATACAATTATGATTCTGTAGTCACCTATTTCATCTTGAAACTACTAAAATTTAAGGCATAGGTTCTCAAGTCAAATTAAGGGTATTTATACTCATAGGAGTTTAATAAATCATAAAGGTGAATTTTTATAACTCAAACCCAGGCAAATAAAGAATATTTTAGTTATGAATTAATCATTCTGAATAAAAAATTCTTGCAATCTAAAATATTTGATAATTTTGAATTTTTGAATGATGTTTCGATGAGGGTTTGTTTTATGACCAAGGGAATATCAATAAGAGGGGTCCTCCCTTGCGGCAAATTGTGCTGTAACTGGGGTTCATTTCATTAAACTGTCGGCATATGTCAAGCCAATCGAGGGCTGTATTGTGCGCATGGCGCATAGGCCATTGCAAGGGTAACAACCCCTATTTGTTTAAAACCCCACGTGTCGCTAATATTAACATTCCTGCCACCCTAGCCCGCATTCCTCTACAAGAATTATATTTAACTAATTAATAATCCCTAGCTTAGAACCCTCCCATATCAGTGGTGCCTTTTCCAAAGCGGTCCAAGAGAGCATAAAAAAATTCACTATGATTTTCAATTATTTGTTTGATTTTGATTTATAGCACTAATTATAAATATTTTCATTAAATAATTTTGAACCGTGTTAAAATGAACATAAGTAAATATTTTCTTTTCGATATTTCTTAAAATAAATAAAAGCTTAGGTTGAAAATGTGGCATAAACAAAAATACATTATAAGCTGAATGAATGGATTCCGATCTAGGAAATGAAAAGTGACAAAATGATAACTCACGTCCTCTTTAAAATGAATCGTGGAACATTGAAGAAGAGCGCCCATCAGTTTATGAGGGTTCCAAGTCACAGAATCAGCCCTGTAAAGAAAATATTAATTAAAAAATAAAAAAAGAGAAATAATAATAGAGATCAAGGACGGTATAAAAATGAAAGAAAATGAAAATGGAAAAATATTACTAAAGCTACTAACAGATTGATCAATCTCAACTCTTGGAAATATGAAAGGAAATTTAAGTGTGCTCGGAACTGTAAACGCTTTTGTTCTTAAGAAAACAAAAGAAAATCAATTCGTTGTTGTAGCATTATATAGGATGGGCCATATAACGTTTGGAATTTGAATCGGCTTTAAAAAAAAACAAATGAATATTTTTTTCAAAATTATGAGTTTATTAGAAAGATATGACATTAAAATTTAAGAATGAAACACAACATCGTTCAAATGACTGCCACGACTGGCTAGTCAGCACCTCATCCGATCAACCCAATTTTTCATTTTCAATTGTTTGGGCTCCAATCGCCTGAATGGCAACTTTTATTTTGTGTTTCAAGGCATCAATTAGCGTAACACTTATCCTTAAGGGGTCCCCACAAAAAAAATCCAACGCGGTTAAATCACAGCTCCGAGGCGGCCATTTGACATCAGCTTTTCGGCTGATTATTCGATTTCAGTGCGTAAAAGATCGATGGTTTCGTTTGCTGACACAGCGTCCTGTTGAAACCAAATGTCATCCTCTTCAAAATTTTTGGAAATAACATGGCACGGAAAATGTACTGAAATATTGGGTTTGACCGGATGGAGTACTGCCTAGCCAGCCGTGGCAGTCATTTGAACGATGTTGTGTTTCATTCTTAAATTTAAATGTCCAATATTTCTAATAAACTCATAATTTCCTAATATTGATTAGTTTTTTTTTTATAGCCGATTCAAATTCCAAAAGTTTTATGGCCCACTCTGTATATCGTGAGAATATTGAAAAGTGCAAAAACAATTCTCTTTTTACTTTCTCTTACCTCTATATATGTTAATATTTAGAGAGAAATTATTGGTTTCATGTCAAAAATTCGATGTCGAGATTTTGATGGATCTTCACGTTTTTAGGTCCCCTGAATCCAAAAAAGTGCTTTTCGCAATATGTGTCTGTCTCTATGTGTGTGTATCTGTCTGTATGTGCACGAGTCTGTCTGTGTTCAGTTTTAGCTCTAGCTCCCAGGTGGGGACTTAATTGTGGCGCTCACTGTACAAGAGTAAAGTGTGCTTCAAAAGATTTCAATGGCAAAATGAGAATATACATTTTAAAAAATAATTGATTTTTGAATTTTAATCAAAACCGTTTTAGCGAATTTTGAGAAAATCGGAAAGAACTGAAAAAGTGAATCAGTAAAGTACTAGTACTTTTTAACCGATTTGATTCAAAAGCTTCGTGTCACGTCCCAGGAGGATACCCAACTTAAAAATAAAATTTCAATCTCCTAGCTCTTTTCGTTCTTGAGATATTTTGTTCACAGACAGAGAGACACACAACAGACAGACCATGTCGCGAAAACCACTTTTTTGGATTCAGGGGACCTCAAAACGTGTATATCCATCAAAATGTGAACATCGAATTTTTGACATGAATCCAATACTTTCTTTCTATATATATTAACATAAGAGAAAGTAAAAAGGATTAAATTTGCTAAGATACTACTACTTTAAACAAATTACTTTTAGACATTTGATAGCCTCTGGAATTGAACTGATTTCTTAAAAAAATAAATTCTCTCAATAAGTGAAGGTCATTCGGTTCGATCCCATCAACATAAAATATTTAGCTACAATATCGTGATTAGAATTTAATTAATGATATTATTATTGAAACCTACTTTGAAGAGATATTATTGATAGTATATTGAATTAATGTCCTGATTGTTAATCAAAAGTTGGCAAATTCCTATTAAGCTGACTCAGAGGGCAGGCAATTCAGTTATTTCAGTGTATTCAAATCCGCGTGGTTAATTTATGGCGTTGGTTCCGTAAATGCGTTCAATGCATTTATCTCCAAGGCTGTGGGGGTGTGCGACAGGAGGTTTTAATCGAGGCTTCATTCGAGGTCCAGGGGTGGGTTTTTAATAGGGGATCTCAGAGCTTTTAATCAATCATCGCCAGTCTGTGTTCCCATCTGGAACCACGTCAAGAGAGACGGAGAGAGAGAGAGCGCCCTTCAGCCTTCTCAAATCAACCCCCTCTTGCTATTAATTGAAAGGAGAACGCGACGACCCAACTATGTTTCTCTTTTCATTTTATAAGAAATCAATATAAATATATTTATTTTTTTCTTCTCTTCACAATAGAGATTGTTATTGAATTGGTAAAAATACACTCACAGTACATATACCATCTATTGCAATAGTATTGAGACTAAAGCCCGGTAGTTAGGCAGCCCAAATGGCACACACTCACTAAACTTTTTTTCTAATTAAAACATTGAGATAATTTTTATTTCGATACATCTTGAAATTTATATTAAATAGATAAATTTTTATGGTTATTCTTTTGTTAAAAAGGGTCGTTCGGCCTATTGTCTGCTTTGAAAAAGGTATTTCTCACACAGACAAGCTGCTATTTGGGCTGCCTAACTTCCGGGCTTTAAGCGCCCCATACACGCCGTACTTTGGTACGCGAGCTCGGCTCGGCTCGCCTTTAAACGAGCCAAATGCCCAAGTGTGTGGTCTCTCACGAACCGAGCCGAGACAGATCCGTCTGGGCCTTCTATCCGGCTCGGCACGGGAGCAAATCCGCAAGTGTGTGGGCTCTCACGGATCGGGCTCCTCTGATAAAGTATTTTATTTTTGGCTCGGCTCGGATCGTGAGAGCCCACATACTAGCGGATTTGGCTCGATTGTAAGCGAACCGAGCCGGGTTCGAGAGCCAGACTCGTAGGTCTACGCGTATGTGATGAAAAATCGCCGAATCCGACTCGCGAGCGAGCCGGGATCGCGTGCAAAAGTCCGGCGTGTATGGGCCGATTTATTCAAACTATTGGAGGCGGACCACCCTTTCGGTTTAAGGGTGGGAGCGGGCCGGGCACTTTTTCCCGGTGGCGTTATTTCCTAAAACCCTATGAAAGAAATATGAATCGATATAAACAAAAAATATCTGTCATGATAAAAGAAATGTTAGAATGTTTTAGTTTAAATCGATCATTTAAGATAAGAAAAAGTACAAGGGGTATAGCCTTCTCAAAAACTCTCCTAAATTTTGTTTAGTTTTTCATTCCAAATATTCACCTCTGCCTATTTTTCCCTTTAAAGATTGCATTTTCATTTTCCCAATTTTTCAATTATCTATTTAATAGTTTTAATTTTTAATAATTTAATTAATTATTGTAATATACATGAATTGATCGATGGAAAAATCTATTAGGTGAGTGTGAACTTTTCCGAGGAGAGGGGCATGGGAGAGAACGGATTAAGAGCCATGTACTTCCGCCCTTTGCTCTTTGGAAAAAGAGGAGATTGGGGGGAGGGGATTATCCGTGGGAAACAGACAGCCTCTACCAAACGAACAAGATATTCCAATCAAACCAGCAAGGGCATTTCTTCCCTTCCCATTCTCTAACAGCCACTCAACTTCCATTAAACATTATGTTAAAGTTTTAGAAGTTGTAGTTGTCCTACAATTGATTAATTAGAGATAAATTATGTATCCGCGAAAATATGGACATGAATAAAAATTGATTGTTTTTTACCCTCCCATAAATATCGCCATCTTTTTAGAAAGACTTTTCGATTGATCTTTTTTGACATCTTTAAAAAGATCTTAAAATAGCATAAAATATACTTTAGAAATTTTATAATTGGACCCTGTTATGCAATGGTGTGTCAAAGACCAAAAAATTCAAAATTGAGTTAAGCACGGAATATTGTTTCAAATGCTTTAATTAATAGTATTTTTTATGAAATATGTCCTAAAAAAATTTATATTTAATGTTACTTGCCCAATTGACAAGAAAAATTATATATAATCCAATGTAAACAAAAAACTTGTTAATTTTCTCAAAACTCGATGTTTGGTCTTTGAAACACCATTGCATAACAGGGTCCATATATATATATATATGGCTTATAATAGCATGGAGTGTCAACGTCTTTTGTTTACATTGGATTATATATAATTTTTTTTGTCAATTGTGCAAGTAACATTAAATATAAATTTTTTTAGGACATATTTCATAAAAAATACTATTAATTAAAGCATTTGAAACAATATTCCGTGCTTAACTCAATTTTGAATTTTTTGGTCTTTGACACACCATTGCATAAAAGGGTCCATATATGACTTTTCGTCCCAAGCGAGAAAAATGTATTTCAATAATAGGCAGGAAGAGAGGATGTCAGCAATAAAATAACCTCTATCGAATAAAAATCTGTTGACACAAAAAATCTGGTGCGACCAGCATGGGCGTAACTAGGGGGGGTGCCGGGGCCTGCCCCAGAAGGCTCGTGGCCACACCAGAAAGCTCCTTGCCCCAAGAAAAATTGAGAAAATATGGGGCTTTCCAGGCCCAGCGGAGGATAGCTTGTCCCAAGGCCTCCCCTCCAACCAAATTCTCTAGTTACGCCTATGGCGACCAGTCACACCAGATTTTTTAATTTTCTTACCTCTCAATGCCTGTCAGCCGGGGATGTCTGTATTTCCTTGAGAGAAGAAGGCCGCCTCCCCATGCCGCCTGAAACAATCAATACAATTAATGTCCTAAAATTTCTGTCCTGAGAGATAAAATTTATTTAAATGACTTAAAAATTAAGGATGGACGCAGAACTGTCGGTTCAAAATTTTTAAAATAAAATAAAAAAGTTTTAATTATCAAGCAATGGAAAAAATTAATTTGTAGTTTTATTGTGCAAGTGAAAAGGTTCGACCTAGTTTGCTAAAAGTAGGTCAAAAAAGTACGTGAATGTCAAGGACTT
Source organism: Euborellia annulipes (assembly GCA_023213315.1). NCBI lineage: Eukaryota > Metazoa > Arthropoda > Insecta > Dermaptera > Anisolabididae > Euborellia > Euborellia annulipes. Next base: position 115,969 of record JAKCPI010000006.1, read on the forward strand.
GAAAAGAATAATGCAAATGCGTAAATGAAAACAAAGTACTTACGTCAACGTGAAGCCAGAGGTTGTATTTTTGACAAATATCTGCGATGGGTTCGATGGGGTCGAAGGCGCCCAGGACGGTGGTTCCAGCCGTGGCGTTCACAAAGAAAGGAATGTGTCCTCTGGATTTGCGTTCAATGATGTGTCTCTCCAGTTCCGAAGGGATCATCCGGCCCCTAAGGGCAACAAGAACATAGGGCGCACGCGCAACTATTACCATATGTTGCTTCAAAACTCGAATTTTTCTTTCTGTCATCTTTAAAAATTAATCCATAACTAAATTTAACAAACAGCAACAGCCTCTTCACCCTCCTTGTAGATATGAGATTTATAGTGATAAATGTAAAAGCCAAAAGCTGTGGATTCGGATCCCAGGTAGTCCAATGAAAATTTACTTAAATTGGATACCAATTGAGATGAATAAATACCTGGATGATATATACTGTATATAGGGATTAATATTTATATATATTGTTTAAAAAAAGCCTATTTAGGCCCAAGAATACAAAATAGGGCTCAAAACCAAGAGAATATTTTTCTGATAATTTCACTAAATTAAGTAAAAAATAAGTTTTTTATTTGAAGAAATAAAGTAGCTGTTGTAATAATAATAAGAATAGATGAGAGGAGCAGGCAGCCAGTTAATTAGTCTCCACAAAATGAAACTCTCTGTACAGGAAACAGTTTCGGCTTTAATTAGAAGCCGAAACTGTTTTCTGTTTCGGCTTTATTAGATTGTGGCTATGGCCATTTAGTGAAGGAGGTAGAGGCACCAGTGGCGGCTCGTGACCGAGACAACTGGGTAGGCGACAAATATATATATATATATTACTTACGAAAAATAGAAAAAAAGAAAGAAAAAAGGCGTATTTATTTATTTTTGTAAATTAAATCTCTTCGCCTATCTTTTAATTTAGAAAATAATTCAATAATTTGATCTGTGAAGTTATCTTGTTTCGAAATTTGAACTAATAAATCTTCATGAGAAATTGCGCTCTACGGTAACACTTGTCATCGGCTTGGCATAGGCAACTTAGTTCATCGCCTAACCGTTCGACTTAGAGCGCTGGCTATCACTGCTGTGCGCATGCGCGACTGTCTAGAAATGTGGGCAGCGGAGTGTGGTGTACAGGCAGTAAATAGGCTAAGAAAAATATCGCCTTTACTTTATAAATACGAGGTTCTGAAGTGTTTCAAATTTTTTTTCTTTTGCAAAATCATATATATTAATTAATAAATATAGTAATTATTTTATGAAACTAAATATTTTTAAACTTAATAAATATAATAAAATTGATAAATATTTTTCATCTGTATATTTATAAGGTAGGCGTCGCCGACCTTGCCTACGCTAGCGAGCCGCCACTGAGAGGCACCCAAGAAATAATACTTTGGATGCTTTACCAATTAGGCGGAAACGTTTCGGTGCATATTTCCACTGATTAAAGGACTGAGCTTAATAAATGCAGCGAAATTTCTGGCTAATTGATAGAGCATTCTTGGCTATCTCTGCCTCTACATATTCTTACCAAGAGTTGATCTATTTTTAAAATACACTTCGTCAAATTCTTATTTCATTTTTCATATACATACATAATCTTTTAACTATGTATGTTAATTTAAATTTAATAGTTATAAGTTCTGATTAAAATATTCATTTTTACTTTCTCGTATAGAGAAAGTATTGTAATCGTAAAAAAATTCGACTTCGAGATTTTGATGTTTCTCCACGTTTTAGACCTCCCTGAGTCTAAAAAAAACATTTTTGGCATTATGTCTGTGTGTGTGTGTGTGTGTAAACACGATTGCTTAAAAACCAAAGCAGCTAGATCGATGAAATTTGGTATATGCTCCTTACACTAAAATTGTAGATTTCTATCAACTTTTGGAGTAAATACGTCACTTGGAAGTAGTACTTTACTTAAAAAGTTTTTTCAAAAATTTTGAAATTTTCAATTTTTTTGTTATATTATGATAAAATACTCTATTTTAAAAAGTTTTTATTCTTTGACATTTTTACGAAAACTGAATAGTTTTTGAAATAATCACAGAAGAAATAGAAAATATTCGTTAATTTTGATAAAAAATCAAAACAAAATCATACAGGTGTCATTAAAAAAAGGGTAAATATAAACAAATGAATGAATCATAATATAACAAAAAAATTGAAAATTTCAAAATTTTTGAAAAAACTTTTTAAGTAAAGTACTACTTCCAAGTGACGTATTTACTCCAAAAGTTGATAAAAATCTACAGTTTTAGTGTAATAGCATAGTAGGAGCATATACCAAATTTCATCGATCTAGCTGCTTTGGTTTTTAAGCAATCGTGTTCACACACACACCCAGACATAATTCCAAAAGAATATACGAGAAAGTCCCCGGGAAGTCAATCCCCATATTTTTTAATGAGATAACTTCGAAATCTTGTTCCTGTTTACCTCTCGTCAGATGCTACTTCAATGCAGTTGTCAGTGCCGAGACCGCACACCGCCGCGCAACTCTTGATGGAATAATGGCACTAGAAAAAAAAAATGAAAATGCATTCAATTAGTTTTAAGGAGAGAGAGTGCTTTTCGAAAAGAAGCTGTCTATCAGTCTGGATGATGTCCTTCCAGCTCCTGTTCTCCCTCGAGCTCCCCTCCGGTCCCGGATTACGGGATTAAGGTTATTAGGCCCTGCTCTGTACATTTGGCCCCCCTCTGCTTTCTATCTCTATTCAGGGTTTAGAGTAAATACCCGAGTCAATTGATTTCCGATACATTTCTCCCAAATACTCTTTCTTTTAAATTTGTCTCCTCTTATTAAGCTTATTTTAAATTAATTATATTAATAATATAAGTGAAAATTTATATTAAGGTAAAAGCAGGGATGCAATCAGGGGAGGAAGTTTTTTCCTGGCTAGAATTTTTGTTTGTTCATAAAAAAAGAACACATTAAGAGCCTCTATCAAATAAAAATCTCAAACCAAAAAGACGAATCGGCTTTAATTATATGTATTAATAATATTATTTACAATTTGTTTTTTAGGCATTATTATTGAGGGGAGACTAAAGAGTATGAAAGATAATTAATCCCCCCTTCCCCCCAAGCAAAACCTGAAATAACTTCACTTGAAAAAGAACTGTCATTGATTTCCTATGTTTTTCTTTGGCCAGAATCGTAATTGGAAATAAGTGCAAGATTTTGATTAATGTATTATATGTAGTGAAGTGATTGGTTAATTTAGGACTGCTCAATTTTTTTTAGAGCAAAGATTCTTGTGGTATAAGAGCAAATCAATAGAAAGAAGATACTAGATTCACGTTATAACTCGTTATTTCCAACAAAAATCTCCACGAAAAATTCTTTCAAACATTATTTACCTGATCTGAAGTAAACATGACGAGTTGAGCTTTGATTGCATCAAGTCCTTTCTCTTTATAACCTGGGAACATTCGATGTCGTGCCGCAAGAAAAGCGTATAAATTAGAAATTGAGCCACCTGAAAGAATAAAATGTAAAAACCACATGAAATCTTTTTTATTAAATGGATTATATTTTTTTTTATATTCAACCTGGAGCCAAAATGGAGTCCCCTCCCGTGGGCCAGCCGATAATCTCTCGCATTTTCTGCATAACTACGTTTTCCATAAGAATAAATACGGGTGCAATTTCGTAAGTAAACATGTTCGTGTTTGCAGTTGCAGTTAACCATTCGCCTGCCATCGATACAATATCCAGACCACATGAAAGCTGATTGAAGAACCGGGGATGACCTGGAACAAATTTAAATATAGCAAGGAAATTTAGAAAAAGAGAATATAAAAGAGAAAATATACATTGGGTCTCAAAGATGAAAATGTATTAAAATACTTTCTTTTAAAATAATTGAAGGTCTTTTTTTTTTTTTTTTAAACACTTTTTTCTCATTCACTCTCACATTCACACAGTCTTTTCGGCAACTTAGGCCATTTAAGACTTTTACGATAACCGTTATTTAATAATATATATTTATTTGGTATCCAAATGGCTTAAATAAAATCATCGGACTGCCTGGGGTCCGAACCCGCGACGTTTGGTATACGAGGTTAGCACGCTAACCTCTACACCAAGCCCCGAGGGCTGAAGGTCATTTAAAGATTACTAAGATGTGATTATGTGAAAAACAATTGTTTATATCATTAACAAATTAACAAATAGTTTTATTCTCAATTTAAGACTCCCTTGGCTTACCTAATGGAAGATTTCCTGGCTCTATTGCAACCAAATGTTTGGGGTTATTACGATGTTGATGGTCGCTAATCAGTTGTATTTTTTCAATAAGATAATATTATGGAAAAAATATTATGGAAAAAATTGTCAAAAATCAATCAAATTTATGGCAATATCATCTGTTAAATGTTAAAAAAAAAATCTATTTTTATCTGATTATTCTTTGGCCCAACGTCATCATTTAAAAAACATAATAAAAAAAAATTGAAAAATATATTAGGAAAAAAGTCATTTTATAAATTAATAAAAAATGTGTTTCACAATATATAATTGAATTTTCAAGTAAAATCGAATGAGGATTTAATTTTTTTAAATAATGCAAAAAACTAGAGAAATTTTAATTTTTTTAGGTTTGTATCCTTGCACAATTAAAAGATTTCATAACATATTTGTCATTAGTGTCATATTAGCACTTCTAATTATCTATCACTTTAAAATGTCAATTTTTTGTTTTACTGTTTCGCTCTTGAGGCGCCAGTAATACCCCTCTTCGTAAACCGGAATTTATCCTCTTTCTGCGGGATTGAGGGTGGCTGAGGCTTGGAGAAGAACTCGACTTGCGCAGCAAACACTGCTTCGAGCAGACCAGAAGGAAACTGCTTAACAGGTACCGCAGTGGCTGCCAAGCATTCTGCACAAGTTTACAAAGAGGCGGCGGGCGACCCACTTTAAAATGATTTAATTATTTTTTATTAATTCATATATAATTATAAATTTTAATTAAGCTTATAAAATATTATGACCTGAAAAATCTGTTTTGAAAAAGCTATTAGTCTAATATCACTATTAAAGAAGTCAAGGAATATAGATTTTATGAAATAGTACCTAATTTCAAAATGGTGTTGAAAGAAAAATTCATTAAAAATTATTATCAATATCAAAATAATTTTGTTTTCAAATATTAAGCATTTTTTGGTAAGTTTATATTGAATATATTCAATAGTTTGCCTACAGAAAACTATTTTCAATTATAAAAGATAAATTATAAATATACAATCTGCTCATTACCGCCAAAGGCAAGACTTGGACTTTGAGCTTAGACAACTAAATCCCATTTTTAAAATAAATAGATCATCTCTGTTAATAGCATTGAAGGGAATAGCTACTTTTGAGTCAACATTTACGACAGCCAAGCAATTTGGTTGTCTAATCCAGGTCAAAACTCAGAGCAGGTGTGCGTCTGTTTTTTGTTCCTCCATATTTATTCAAATTAATTGATAATTATTAAATAAATTTGATGCCGGGTTGGAAATCTGTTCCTTGAATTCTAAAGAAATCTTATTTTAATTCATGATCTAAATTAAGACTATGTCGGATCAAATAAATATAGGCAAGACATCAAAGATCAAGATCAAAGACAAGGGCATATAAAGAGAAATTCGCCAAACAAACAAAAATTTACTATTCCAATTTTTAATTTGCTTTTTTTTTTTTTAGTAAAAATGTATCTTCATTCTTCTCCTTGAAGGAAATGTTTCATCCCTAAATGACCTGAGTTTAAGAAGCCTCTTCATCTTCCCTTGTCTACTTACTCTCCTCTGCTTATTAACATCGGTATTCAATTATTTTAAATTATATATCTTAAAATTATTTAATATTACATAATTTGTAAATATTAATTAAAAAAATGCGATTTATTAGATCTTTCACTCTAAGCCCATCTGTTACTTGTGGGAAATCTTTTAACATTCCATTGGAATAATCTGATCCCCAGGATTTTAGATCCTATTTGGCTTATGGGTAGGAATTAATACTTAATTCACCATAATTACCCTTCTGCGTCTGTTGGTTGCGATAATAAATCAAAGGGGTGTCATAAATGGGCCCTCAACTGCAACCAACCCTCGGGGAATTTTCAACCCCTCACCTATCAAATGGGGATTGAACAGGGGGCAGAACTATCCTAGCTATAGTAAAAAAACAAAAGATTAGTTAGTTTATAAATATTATATATATATGGACCCTGTTATGAATGGTGTGTCAAAGACCAAAAAATTAAAATTGAGTTAAGCACGGAATATTGTTTGAAATGCTTAATTAATAGTATTTTTTATGAAATATGTAAAAAAATTTATATTTAATGTTACTTGTATAATTGACAAGAAAAATTACATATAATCAATGTAAACAAAAACTTTATTGTTGATTTTTAAAACTCGATGTTTGGTCTTTGACACACCATTAAACAGGGTCCATATATATATATGAAATTCATTTCAGAAAAATATATTTTATTTTGCTTAGAAAATATAAAAATATTTGGCAATGACCAAGCTCAAGAGGGATGGTAAAGCTTGCTTTTGCTTGACTTCCCCTTCCAACCCCATAAGGATTCAAAGTGTTGTCACTTAAGCACACAGGTACAGGCAAAACAAGATAATCTGTCTGAGACGAACACAGGAACAGTGTCGGGGAGAAAGTGTCTACACTTGTCTGGTCTTGGTGGGGTTTTCCTATTTAAAACCATGTTGATTAGAACCATGCAAAATTCTGAGTCAAAAAGGCAATTAATTGTTTTTTGTTTGTTTCAGTGTCATCTAATTAAATGCAGGGGAGTTTTCATTTACCGTCATTATCTCTCCTTTCAACTATCAATCATCACTGATATTTTTCAAAGAAAACAACAAGTTCAATCAATACTGGTTCCTTTGAAATCACAAAAAATCTGATTAATATAAAAGAGAAAAGATCTTTTTGGATTCAAAAACGCAAATCCTGGACTCTCTGATTAAGTCTGTGTGATCTCAACCACAAGAACTTCTTTATTTCGAATTGTTTTTAAATCTGACAATGAATTGACGATAAGGCACATTATGACGTGTTGGAAGACTGAAAATTTCTTACGATATATGGAACCTCTAACGTAAGCATTCAAAAATATTTATACTCTTTTTGAATCAAAGTTTAATTAGTGTTTTATTTAAAGTTCCTTTTCTCACCTAAACTCATCTAGCCATCTTTATTTATTTAAGATAATCGATAGCCAATTTCATTTAAAAATACTTTTGACGCTAAAGACGGGAAGCTCGCGCCTCTAGAAAAAGACGCGTGACTTCTACCTCTGCGCTAGGATTCTGGTCTCAACTAGAGCTATTCTATTTTTTCGACCTATACATAACAGGTATTGAATTTTTTTGCACTAGGTACATTTAACCGAATGACTCTAATTATTTTTCTGCTAATAAATAATTTAATGCATAAAATCTAACTTGACTCCTTAAAAACACACTCCTTAATTAACTCTGACCCGAACCCTGGACCGAAACATCAGCTTATTGAGATTAAACTTTTAATAAGAAAAAACAGCTGCATTTCTCATTATCTCTTAGTCCACTCAAATTAATTTAATAATAATCTAGATAATATTTTTTTTATTTAAAAATTTTTGTCATTGGGAAACTTTAAATGCGAGTGAATCATTTTATTTAGTACATCCCTCCGTTCTTCACTCCATTTCAATGTGGTTATTTGGGGAGCTTGAGTGACTCTTATAAATAGAAAAAAAAGGGATTTGCGTTGAGTCGATTTTATTCAAACTAACGATAACTCACCGGGTCTTTGGGGGGTAATTTGCTCGTTTGGCTTTCATTCCGGCACTGTTTTATGTTGATCCCACCTTGGGGTTGGCAAAGAAGGGATTAAGGGAACAGGAACCCATCTGCGGCTGTAGGAGCTTTTCTAGAACCCAAGTCGTTACCAACGCCTACGGAGAAAGAGGAGAGTCATTCAATTTTCAAATCAAACAAAAATAACACCTTTCACATTTCTTTCTTATTATAAAAATTTATACACGTTCTATCATGGACAGAGCCAATCCCAAGCTCAAGAATAGTAATTGAGGGTTTATTTTGAACTTTGGACGATTTTTTAAGATTTCGAGAAAGGTATTTTTCAAATTATAGTCCAAATTCTCTTGTGTCTGACCCAGTTTCGCTTCTAAGCACCGACCATCATCAGGTCTGTTATATAAATAAATGTGAGACGTATTTTTTTGTAAAATATTTATAAAAACCAAGATATTTCATTGATTTAATTGAATATTTTTGTTAAATTTATTTTCCTTTTAGAATCTGTTTTTATTTTTTTATTGATTTTTTAAAAGATATGTTTTTTCTTTCATCTCTCATATATATATATATGGATTCTGTTACGCATTAGTGTGTCAAGCGCCAAAAAATTAAAAATTGAGTTAAGCACGGAATATTGTTTCAAATGCTATAATTAATAGTATTTTTTATGAAATATATCTTAAAAAAATGTATATTTAATGTTACTTGCACAATTGATAAAAAAAATTGTATATAATCTAATCAAAACAAAAAACTTTAATGTTAATTTTCTCAAATCTCAGTAGCTGGCGCTTGACACACTAATGCGTAACAGGGTCCATATATAAATGAGAGATGTAATACTAGGGTATTACAAGATTGATGGGCCAGTCTTAGGACCGAAACTGAATATGGCCGTAACCATCTACCGGCACCTCGTGAAGTTACATTTATTTCCTATCTTCTACTCCTCCTGCGTTCATTTCTAGCTAGTGAACTAATCCTTATTTCTGGTTCTACACAGGGGGGGGGTCAAACTCGCTATGTTTACGTTTTTTTCCATTCCAAGGGAGTGACGTCAAGGAGCTCCTCTTTTTGTAAAAGATCTTTCGGAACAAACCATATATAAATATTTATATACAGTATATTATTATTAATAAAGCAATGTACATACCAGGGACTAAATTAGTTTAATCAGAAACTATACAATTTGCAAATAAAAGAAAATTAATGTGAACTAGGTTATATGCAGTCAACATCGCTGCCAAATAGAAAAATACAAGCAAGGAGCAGCTTCATGACGTGGACTAATCAAAAACTGTGACCGGAAAATTGTTTATTTACTTGTTTCTGGCCAACTTTTGTATTTTAAAGACCTTGGTTCCACCCGGTTTCTTAAATCCAACCTCTTCTATGCTAAGGAGGATGTCCTAATTTGAGAAGAGACTCCCTCAGCACCGGCTTGTAGCCTACTCCTTTCGAAGAATGCATCATTGAGAGGGAACCTTTTTTATGCCCCTTCCACAGGACGGGATGTCACAGCAACTCTATCTCCTCGTAGAGTTGCCTGGGGGCGAATACACCTAGCAAACGAACACCTGTTTTATCATTTCTATTATCATTTGCTTCCCCTTTAGAGCTTTCTAGCCTCTACATGAGATCATTATAAACAAAATGTAGAGATTAAGTTTTATTACCTAATCATAATCATTACAATACATTTGAAACTGAAATAATTAAACTTTGATCTCTATCCTCCGAAGTATTTTAATTATACCTAAACTCGTATAATATATAGAGGGATCTACGGGATTGTTCTCCCCTTTTCTTCCTGTCCAGTGAGCCAAGAGGAATTGGAATTCCTTTTCTTGATCCCACATCCGCCCTAGAATGATGCTTTGATCCACAAAGTTTGACGGACCAAGGAGTAAAAGAAAAAATCGTTTCCAACCCGGAAGAAAGTATCTTTTGTTCTGTCTACACAAGTGACATTCAATTATCGTATTAAATTGTTTGAAAAACTGATTGTGTCATTTATGAAGGGGCGACTCAGTGGGAGATCGAGTGTGTAATAGCCCTGAGGGTTAGAATTCCACTACCAGCCTTGGACTCTCCACCCTCATTCAAGCTTTAAATATTAAAAAAAAAAAAACTGATGTGATAGGTCGCACAGCTCACAACTTTCTCTTAAAGTTGTGTTCTGTGCTTGTCATACCAGATTTTTTGTGACGACATATATTTCGTTTTCGGCAGTACATTAAGATTCAAGATGTAAAATTTATAAACATAGAAAAATATAATGTGTAAAGAAAATAATTGTATATTTCATTTATTAGGACTTCTAGACGTTTCGGTCTTGGACTATCCTCAGAGCTTGCAGACTGAGGGTGGTCTTAACCAAGACCGAAACGTCTAGAGGTCCTAATAAATGAAATAAATATAGCTGCCACATTAACGATTATCCAGCTATAAAATCCACAATAGAAAAATATTTATAGCAGGATGAATAAAAAGGCTCTGCAGCTATGATTATTTGCATTCAAACCCACCACGACGTTTCGTTCTGTGGGTTTGAATGCAATAAAGAAATAATCATAGCTACCTATTGATTCAGCTATTCATCTCGCTTATATAAAAATGTTTTTATTTGTTATCATGCAACTTTCTCTCCTATCTTTCCTATAAAGTACAGAACTAAAGTGTGCTTCAAACAATTTTGAGGGCAAAATGAGAATATACATTTTAAAGAGCTGAATTATGAATTTGAATCAAATTTATTTTAGGAAATTTTGAGAAAATCGAAAAAACTGAAAAAGTAAACCAGAAAAGTACTAGTAGTTTTTGTCCTATGTGATACGTCCCAGGGGGTAACTAACTTAAATATCAAATTTCAACCTCCTAGCTCTTTTCATTCTTGAGATAATTTGTTCCCACACAGACGGACCATTTTGCGGGACACCCTTTTTTCAACTGAGGGCACCTCAAAACGTGTATTTCTATCAAAATCTCAAAATCACATTTTTGACATGAATCCAATACTTTCTCCCTATATATATTAAACAAATATAAGTAAAGTAAAAGGAGAAACTAAAATAGATAAATATACGAATATCCTAACATATGCTAAGTAAGGGTGGAATGGGCTTGAAAAAAATATGAAAATATTTCTTTTCAAATAATTATATAATAAACATTTTTTTACAGATAATTTCAACGAGCCAACAAGGATATACTCAGAAAAAGAAACTTTATCAATGATTTCTTGCATAAATGAAATAAATTCTACCAGAACTGGAATCTCTGAATTGTCTTTTACTTGCTATTTATACGATTGACAGAAGTTATCACTTCCCTCTCACTGGGTAAGTAACATTCAGTTCATTTGTGTGGCCAGCAAAAATATTAAGCAAACAACAAGTATATTTAGATAATTTATTTAAATAAATTTTCTTTTTGGAAGAGATAAAAGCAGGACTGCTCAAAGGGAGAACTTTTTAATAAAAAAATAAACATTTTTAACATGAGTGGAATGGGTAAGGATTTTGTTTTCTTCCTTTTCCTAAATGATGTAACTGCTCTCTGCTGTAAATACCAGACCCGATTCTAGGGGACTCCTCCAGAAGGCCTAAACTTAATCCAGACCGAAAAAATATATAATATTACAATTTTTATTGGTGGAAACATCCAAAGCGCTTCTTCAGATATATATATATTTTATATATTACACTCATTTTTGTTAAGTGGATGGACTTTATACCATGACATCAAATGCTCAAAAAGTAAAAAAAAAAAAACATCTGACCTTAAATACTTGGTTGTTAATGACTTTATAACTTATAGAGAGGTGACAATGAATCGACAGCCAGGGATGAAAAATAAAAGATTTTAAATTGGTCTAGCAATGGTTGCGTATTAATACTGCATCTGTCCATTTGGAAAATTATAAATTATATTTTGTCGAAGTCTCGAGTGTCGGTCTTTCATCAGAATAAATTGAAAATGTTAAGATTGACGTAGCTGTATGGTGATGTCTTTTATGAATTTGTGTTTGTCTAAGAAATCTCTTTAGTTTGATGGTTGAATTTACAACTATGTCAAAGTATCTGACATCTTAACTAAAGTAATTTTTACTGATGATGAGAAAGTGGTGTTTGAAACTTTGACAATATTTTATTTTTTTACCCCTGCCGGTTCTCCTCGGGTATTGTATATTTTTAAATTGATTTTCTATAATTTATTTTCAATAAAATTCATTTTTTAGGGCGGCATACCATGGTATAGAGAAATAATAATGCTTGTTAGGTAAATTCAGTCCAAAATTTAATTCCACTATACAGACGAGGTTTCGGGAGTCTGAACACCTCCCTTCTTGTCGATTCAAAAAATTAACCTTTCCCCCTTGGTTTTATCATTAGCGTATGAAATAACATCCACATTTGATAAAACCAAGGGAAGGTTAATTTTTTGAATCCATTAGTCCTGAAGAAGGGAGGCGTTCAGACTCCCGAAACGTCGACTGTATAGTGGAATTAAATTTTGGCCTGAATATACCTCCAAAACAAGCATGATTATTACAATATCTTCGCCAGGCTTTACCAATCTTTATTACTGCATATAGATTTGTAAATATGCGTTGTACCATGTGAAAATTTGGTTGGGGGGGGGGTCCATGAGACCAGCCATCCTCCGGGGGGGGGCCGGAAGGCCCCATATAGACTCAATTTTTCTTGGGTCCGGGAGCTCTCTGGGGTGGGGGCGGCACCCTTAGTTACGCCCATGGTTGTACTGCATGTACGGTTGGATTAAGACGCGTTGATACAGAGTATTAATTTTTGATATGATTCTCAAAAGTTGATTAAATTGATTGTATTTATCTCAGATATTCCATTAAGCTCAAACAATAGCTAAGCCTGACTATTTAAAGTGAGAAGGGGGAGAGTAGGGGGGTCATTACATAAAACCCCCCTTTCTTAATTTATTTTTGTGTTTTTCTTGATTTTTTTAAATTTTGGTTCCAATATCAAAAGTTAACCAAAAGAAAATTGCCCTCTTTCTAAAGTTATTTCAATCTTAAGTAGGCAAGTTTCCGTAGTGTAGTGGTTATCACGTGTGCTTCACACGCACAAGGTCCCCGGTTCGATCCCGGGCGGAAACATTTTTTTTTTCTTTAGTTAAAACATTTCTGTTAATTGAGATATTTTCTTAATAACACCCAATTCATTTTTGCAATAAATACAAGTTAAAATGTTATTATTTAACTATACTTCATTTCTTTGGAGAACAATTTGAATGGTAATCCTTGTTTTTCAGACAATTTATTTGATATTCTTTTTTTTTAATTAATTATTTCAAGGCTTTAGTTCCCCTTTTGAATTGAATTTCATTTAATTCGGATTTTATGGTTGACTCAAAAAATTAAAGGGGATTGAAAAAAATAGTTTTGGGGGAACGTGAGGAATTTTAAGAAAGGGGGAATGGGTATTGCTAAAATTCAATATTTCCTGAATAAAATTACTATATATTTACTAGAAACAAAAAGTCAAGTTTTGAATTCAGAGTTGCTATAGTACGGTCAGGGCCGCAGACAGGGGGGGCAGGGGGGCTATATCCCCGGGGCCCGGGCCCTCCGAGGGGGCCGGGCCCATTGCGCTCCCACCTTAAAATTCTAATAAAAAGTAATTTTCATGGTTAAAATTTCAATTAAAAAAAATTATTTTCTTGAAATTTTTTCTTCAGGGGCCTGGGCCCTTTGAGCTCAAATCTTAAAATTTCAACTAAAAAAATCATTTTCTTGAAATTTTTTTCTTCAGGAGCCCGGGCCCTTTGAGCTCAAATCTTAACATTTCAACTAAAAAAATCATTTTCTTGAAATTTTTTTCTTCAGGAGCCCGGGCCCTTTGAGCTCAAATCTTAACATTTCAACTAAAAAAATCATTTTCTTGAAATTTTTTCCTCAGGAGCCAGGGCCCTTTGAGCTCAAATCTTAACATTTCAACTAAAAAAATCATTTTCTTGAAATTTTTTTCTTCAGGGACTCAGGATAGCTAAAAAAGCAGATTTCAGTGGCTAATTTTCAAAAAATTTTCCATACCCCCAGATTCTCCCGGAAATCCTCTGAGATCCGTATAATTATTTCAAAAGTTGTGTCAAAAACTGTCTAAAAAATTGTTGGCATGAAGGCCACAATAGCCTTTTACATGCTGGGGGGGGGCGTTTAGTAAGTAGCCCCGGGGCCCGCCAAGTCTGTCTGCGGCCTTGAGTACGGTAAAGTTGAGATTGGTAAATACAAGAAAAACAAAAATTTTTTTTTTGAAATCTGACTTCATCTTCCGATCGCGCAATCGGCCGAAAGTTTCATAAAATTAGTGAAAATCTTAATTTTTTTCAAAAATATTTTTTTAATTTTTCATCAAGCATTGAAAAACAGTAAAAAAAAATTTGTTTGTCTCTAGGAGTATATTTTCCGATCGCTCAAGTCCATAGAAATTTAATTTAACGAAATTCGTAATTTTTGGACACATTTATTATGTTTGGAAAATAATGATTGTTAGGCCAAAAAATCTGGTGTGACTGGCGCACAGCACACAACTTTCTCTTACCTTCGGTAATCGAATGTTGTGTACTGTGCTTGTCACACCAGATTTTTTGTGTCGACATGTATTTAGTTTCCGACAGTACGGTACATTCGATTTTCAAGATGTAAAATATAAGTATGACAAAATATTTATATTTTGTTACCATGGCAACCATTTCTCCTATCTTTTCTATGGAGAACAAGAGTAAAGTGGTCTTCAGAAGATTTCAATCACAAAATGAGAATATACATTTTAAAGAGAATCTAAAAAATAATTGATTTTTGAATTTAAAAAAAAATCGTTGGAGCTAATTTTGAGAAAATCGAAAAAAACTGAAAAAGTGCATCAGTAAAGTACTAGTACTCTTTGGTCGATTTTGGTCAAAAGCTTCGTGTTAGGTCCCATGGGGGTGCCTAACTTAAATATAAAATTTCAACCTCCTAACTCTTTTCGTTCTTGAGATATTTTGTTCACAGACACACACACAGACAGACACACAGACACACACACAGACAGACCATGTCGCGAAAACCACTTTTTTGGATTCAGGGGACCTCAAAACGTGAAGATCCATCAAAATCTCGACATCGAATTTTTGACATGAATCCAATACTTTCTCTCTCTATATATATTAACATATATATAGAGGTAAGAGAAAGTAAAAGTTGTTGATTTTGAGTTGCATGCTAATCGTCCAGCTCTTCGCTTGTTTAGATAATAATAGGCCTAATAAAAAATTTTGAAAAAATTAAACTTGATTTTTTTCGATCACCCTAATATCAAAGTCATTAACAAAAAAAAATTGGGTGCGTGGCCCGCACAAAATATTTTAACCCGCATGTCCTTACTCTACAATATATGGCTACTAGAAAACTTCTTAAAATACTAATAATTTCTAGTAACATTTATCTATCTTGTTTAATAGATCAACCTTTGAATCAACGGACCTTCCTTAAAATAATTGTAATAAATATTATTTAATATCGCATCAATATATCTGTCTAAATCAGAGTTTCATTTTAACACTTGAAGAAGGGTAACTTCTTTTCTTTTCCATATCAGCATAATAAGCCTAGCTGGGGTGGGATTGATCTAATTCAGATGAGACCAAGCTGGAAACGACACAGATTTATTGACGGCTATGGAAAGGGCCGACCCCACCCTCTGCATGTTATGTCTGTGACACGCGTGCACCAGAGACACGTCAGCATGACGGCACAAATTGAAGCCCCATTTATAATCGCTGGATAAGGAGACAATTCATAAAGGCACTTTTCAGCCACTTAATGTCTGTTATTAATATCACAAATCATAACTTTAGCCACCCTTCGGAATTTCTCATATCATAATAATTTCATACTCTACACCAGTGCTTCTTAAAGTAATGAGCCGCGTCCTCCTAGGAAGCCATGAAGGGGAGGGGGGCGCGAAGAGTCTCAAATGTAACAAATTATTATTGTAAAATAAGTTTAAATACTTGGATTATAATTGTAAAATTTCAATAATATATTGAAATGATAATATACAGTGGAACTTCGCTTAACGAGCATAATTCGTTCAATCAAACTCGTTATGCGAAACAATTTTTCTCATATAAATCAATGTGAAATAAGATAATGCGTTCCATGTCAAAATACTCTCTTATGGCTCTTTTCTTGCGACTTTTCTTTGCAAGGGTTTAATAAACTTTTCACAAAAAAAATTATAAATTTATACATTTTTTTCTTAATTTCGGTAATTTAAAGGCGCATTCAGTACTTGTTTGCCAGAATATAAATACAAATCAAATTTCTAAGTATTAATTTTTAAAATTTTACATTAAAAATACATTTTTTTCGAAAAAAAAGTTTTTTTTTTAAATCTCAGGAGAGGAATTACCCTCTTTACCCCCCCCCCCCTTGTATCCGCCCTTAGAGAAAATGTCCGATCACAAGAGACACTACAATGCTACTGGAACCAGGAGGTTGATTTGTGGGATAGAGTTTATTTCATCATGTTCCTAATATGTAATTAATTATGGAAAGTTCGATATCTTTTAATAAAATGTCGAAGTTTTCGATATCTTGGTTCGAGAGCCAGTGATGATGGAGAACCAACGGATGAAATTGCCGAGCGCATACATGCTAGTTGGCTTCCATGGAATCCTTTGCGACCGACGGATACCGATTTATTTGAAGTCGAGAATCTACCGGTCGGCTGTGAGGCCCGTTGCTCTGTATTCGACCGAGACATGGGCCTCCAAGAAGAGAAGCGAATCGGCACTGCATGTGATGGAGATACCGGTGGCCAGGTGGTCACTTGACCCCATCCCCAATGATACCATCAGGAACAGGTTTGGCATAGGGCCAATCCCTGACAAGTTGCGCGAAGAGAGTAGTTGTGTGTCTAGGATGAGGTATGATTTGGGATTCCTCGGAAGACAACGAAGAGGAGCATCTAGGATGACTCGGCTTCACAGGGTCAAGAGAGATATGACCGAGCTTGACCTGTCGGAGACAACTGCTTTGGATAGGAGGAAATGGAGGAAGAAAGTGATGTCCGCCGACCCCCCATCGCGGAAATAATCAGTCGAGGAAATAAGAAGTTAGCCAATTAAATTGAAATAAATTGCTTCATGAAACGGAATCCGAACCCGCGACCCTTGGTACAGAAGGACAGCACTCTATCCACTTCACCAAGGCCCGAGGGCAATTTTAAAATATTTTTAAATTTATTTAAGGTCTTTTTCAGCATCTAAAGCCATCCCTATTTTAAAATATTTAATAAAATAAATTAATTGTATAATAATTAAATTAGCCGCTTTAAAATTCTCTTTTTATTTATTGTCGTAACAACCAATCAGAGCTCGACTTGTGACGTCACCTCTTATTCTTTCAATAGCCAAGCAGCATCGATAGAAGTCTTTAATTTTGAGAGTTAATAATTATATATTTTCTCTTAAATTGATTAATATCATGAAAATGTTGTGTTACCTTAGATTTCCAAATAATGTGTACCGACAATATAAAATAGAAAAAAAAGGTCAGTTTCATTTTTTATTAGATTTTGTATATAAAAAGTGGCAATTTTATGCCCTCACATTTTGTCCAAGCCGACAAATCTTCAAATAGCCTGTATATATAGTTTGAATTTTATACCTCAAATATACGTATGTGAATGTATAATGTAGATTGGAATTTAATGAGCGATGCCGAGAGAATTAAGTTATGAAACACCTCTAAAACGCCGATTTTTCGTCAACGATACCTGTCTATGTATTATTCCCAATTCACCATAGTATTCATCATTTTTACTATTTATTATTTCTTAGTGATCTTTTAATTATATTTTTCTTCCTTTCGAATTATATTTTTAAAAAATAATTATTTTATCTATTTTTTTAAAGTCTTAATTTTAATTTTTTTTTTTTTGTTTTTTTCATGATTGTGTCTTGCCATTTCTAAATATTTGTTGACCAAAATGCTAAAAAAATTATTTTGGAAAAAGATTAAAACCATTTAAATTTAGCTATTCTCATGTATTTTCATTCGATCAATAAAATGAATAAAAGAGAGTGACTAAATATAGAGACCTGAAAGCTTTTGCCTTGAGCTGCAAAGTGCTTTCAGTTTACTTCTCGGCTGATAGAGTATTTATTCTAAGAAGGTTTTTTAATAAAAATATGTCACGACAAACATCTCTTTGACAGTTCACTTCAGTTTTCTTCAAAAAATATTGACAATTAACAAAGATTTTAATTTTCCTTGATTTCTTTCTTTTGTTGGCTAAAATTTTTATTGTTATTAATATACTATATAATATTTATATTCATATTTATTGTAGGTGTCTTGAAATCATTCTTCTATCCATTAGTCATTTTGGCCATGTATAAGAAGTTCACTCAAGTTCACAGCAATGGAATTTGTGATGATCCATTTCACATCTGTCCAGGAATAAAGCCAAGGGAACCTAGGTAAATATAAATATAATTCAATTTCAATATACACTTTTTTCGTACTGGCTGTAAGTATTAAATATAAATAATGGAGTGGAGACAGCCAAATCAGCCAAGGAAAGAATAAAAACAAATTTTTTCTGTCGACGTTTCGAGGGCCAATCGCGCTTCTTCTTCGGGACAGTCTAATGTCAATTTTTACGGATTGTAGTAATTTGAGTATCATTCGACATCAATAAACTGAACTTCAATTAACATCAACAATGTCAAGTTTTTTTATTTAAACAATAATTCGTACTCTTTTTGTTTCATTGATTTGCTTATATAGTACACGAAGGCACAGTGCTCATATGAGCACGATGAGGCGCATGTTCTCATATCGTATCTGCTTGAATTGTCTGTAGGAATATTTAACACGATTTGACCAAATGATCCATCCTTCTAAGTAGATCGATTTATCTCTGTCCATCTATGTAAGCAGATGCAATATGAGAACATGCGCCTCATCGTGCCTTCGTGTAGAGTATAAGCAAATCAATGAAACAAAATGAGTACGAATCAACCGAACACAAAACATTGACACTAATCATAAACAATGATTTTTAATATTAAAACAGGTATTGTGTGAATAAATGGCCTGTTTTAATATTAAAAATCATTGTTTAAATCAAAAAATGAACAAACTTTACATTGTTAATGTTAATTGAAGTTAGATTATTGATGTCAAATGATAGTCAAATTACTACAATCCGTAAAAATTGAATTTAGACTGTCCGTGATTGGCACTTGAAACGTCGGCAGAAAAAATTTGTTTTTTATACTTTCCTTGGCTGAATCCACTCCATTATTTATATATAATTTCAATATTTCATCTTTGAAAAGTGCTACTTTTGCGTTTATTTGAACCTCTTTGTTTGGCATTTTTTAATCATATTTAAGATTGAATTTATTAATAATAAATATCCTTTCCAAGTGATATTAGATTTATTTATTTTGTGACACCAAGTCATTTAGGAAGCTCTTTAGCATAAATTGCGCAAATTCATTGTTTTGCTTTCTCGAAGAAAGGCAATGACCAACTCAATGACCAATGGATTAAATACACGACTACCAAAGAAAAAGGCTAGCGGAAATTTAAAATATTTTTATTTAATTATAATGGAGAATTGGAGATATCAGCCAAATTTGGATTATCCAGGTTAATAAAACTCCCTGAATAAGACGTTTCGGCCTGAATTTATTTGGCCATCTTCAGCATTGACGAGTCCTGGTTTGATTACATGTGCACTTGCACTATGTGTTTAATTCCCAATAAATGAAGACGGCCAAATAAATTCAGGCCGAAGCGTCTTATTCTGGGAGTTTTATTATCCTAGATAATCCCATTTTGGCTGATATCTCCAAATCTCCATTATAATCACATCACAGCCACAACCTCAAAAAGCAACTATTTTTATTTAATTCTTAATGTATCGATTTCTTACATTCAAGAGCGGATGCAGAAGAGTTTATCGGGGTTGGGGGGGCTAGGGGTAATCTGATGTAACTGCTCGCTTACCACACAATTTTTTCTTACTTTCGGTAATTTAAAGGTGCATTCTGTATATATACCGGGTGGGCCATTAGTGCGTGGACAGAAGATTGTGGGCTTATTAACGGACATTTTTAAAGTTTGTTGATCGTATATAATGTGGGGCCTTTAGGGCTACAAATTAAAAATATTTTTGTTCCAATTGCACTTTTTATACAGGGTGACCCATATCAAAGTTATGTTTTTTAAATGGAACGCCCTATATATTATTGCATATTTGGATTCTACGGCCAATTTTAGTATGACTTTATGTCATGCAATGTATTCCAAACCAAACAGTTTAGCCGCAAATCGGGTTTTTGTGAAAAAACTGCTGTCTGAAAAAATTGAATATCTCGCGAACCATATTACCTTGGTGGCTGTTCTTTTGTGATCTTACTAATCATAAAATGTACTAATGTGGGCCAGATGGGTAACCCGGAATTATTCTTGTGTTGGAAGATATGGCCATGCCAATTTGGAAAATTTCAATCATGGATAACTTTATTTTTCAAATGGAACATGCTACTTTTTTGATGCCAAGGGACGTGAAATTTAATTCTCTTTCTAATGACATAAGGTTGTCTATATCTATCTTTGGTAGTTTTCTTTTTATTCCAAAATATCTGATAACGAAAAACAAAAATACATTTATTATAGACAAAACCATTAAAAAAAAAATCCAAACCCAAACAAAATTGTAATAAATGGAAAAGATATGCTAAATATTCGAAAATGTATTTAAATTTCTTTTAAAATCACTTATTTGAACGTCTCGAAAAAGAAATTAGGGTTATGTTTAGGTTATGAGGTGCGCCATCTTGTTGAAAAATCTTTCCCTAATTTGAGTATGCGGGACTTCTTCGAGGAGTTCAAATAAATGATTTTAAAGGAAATTTCAATACATTTTCGAATATTTAGCCTATCTTTTCCATTTATTACAATTTTGTTTGGGTTTGGATTTTTTTTAATGGTTTTGTCTATAATAAATGTATTTTTGTTTTTCGTTATCAGATATTTTGGAATAAAAAGAAAACTACCAAAGATAGATATAGACAACCTTATGTCATTAGAAAGAGAATTAAATTTCACGTCCCTTGGCATCAAAAAAGTAGCATGTTCCATTTGAAAAAATAAAGTTATCCATGTTTGAAATTTTCCAAATTAACATACCCTATCTCCCAACATAAGAATAATTCCGGGTTACCCATCTGGCCCACATTAGTACATTTTATGATTAGTAAGATCACAAAAGAACAGCCACCTAGGTAATATGGTTCGCGAGATATTCAATTTTTTTCAGACAGCAGTTTTTTCACAAAAACCCGATTTGCGGCTAAACTGTTTGGTTTGGAATACATTGCATGACATAAAGTCATACTAAAATTGGCCGTAGAATCAAATATGCAATAATATACAGGGCGTTCCATTTAAAAAACATAACTTTGATATGGGTCACCCTGTATAAAAAGTGCAATTGGAACAAAAATATTTTTAATTTGTAGCCCTAAAGGCCCCACATTATATACGATCAACAAACTTTAAAAATGTCCGTTAATAAGCCCACAATCTCCGTCCACGCACTATTGGCCCACCCGGTATATATATATATATATATATATATATATATATATATATAAATCAAATTTTTATGTATTAATTTTTAAAATTTTATATTAAAAATAAAATTTTATTCTCAAAAAAATATTTTTCTCAAATCTCGAGGGGCGGGGGTAATTATTACGCCCTTTACCCTCCCCCCTTTTATTCGCCCTTGCTTACATTATATTTTAACATTGAAAATGAAATAATTTGAAAAAATTTGTGGTGAATATAGTTAGTTAGTCTAACAGATCCAATTACAAAAACTGATTGTGCAATGATAGAAGGGGAGAGACAAAATTGAATTAAACCAACCACAATGTCTATATATCAAATATAGTAAAAGCAAAATTCCCCATCACTTGTGTACTTTCTATAGCATCATCATTGCTCTAATCTAAAATTGAATCTGCAACCAAACTTATTGTCCGGGACATCACATTCACTTGGGGTGTCAACGGAAGGAAACCGGCGAGGAGGGTCCCAGACAAGATCCAAAGGATATTACCGAAAATCCCTTTGACATTTGCTCGACTTGTGTCTCATGTTGAACAGTATTTGCTATTTCCTATTTATAATTGAAAATAAAAAAAAAGCTCTACCTGTTTTTACTTGATATTTGAGGGTGTCTTTGCAGTCGTCCACAAGCTGTTGTAGAGGAAGCGCTCTATCGGGGAGGTCGAGGTCGAGTAGCCGTTTCATTTCTTCTGGATGATGGAAGTCAAGGATTTTCACACCTCGATCATTCGTGTCTTTAACGAAATCCAGGCACAAGTCGATTACTTTTTGCAAGAACTCGCGGGTGACCCCTTCGCCTTGAGTATTCAGTGGATAGAGGTCTGGAAATAAAATATAACAAAATTAATTTGAAATCAAAGATATAAAAAATCTGATGTGACTGGTCGAACAGCACACAACTTTCTCCAGATTTTTTGTATCGACATATATTTAGTTTCCAACACTTCGGTACATTTGGATTAGAGATGTACAATTTATAAACATGGGAAAATATTTATATTTTGGAGTCAGGAGGAGTAAAACCAGCGTTGTCGAACACCTTTACACTTTTATTTTAAGCAGACGTTTCGGTAACCATAACGGTTGCCATCTTCAGTGCCATTGAAAGTTTTTTAAGGTGTCCCTGTCATATATGATAATATTGTATAGTATAGGAAGCATCAGCCTGGAGCGCTAGGCAAGTATATTACTGAAGATGGCAACCGTTATGGTTACCGAAACGTCTGCTTAAAATAAAAGTGTAAAGGTGTTCGACAACGCTGGTTTTATTCCTCCTGACTCCAATCTCACATACCCAGCATACAATTTAATTTATATTTATATTTTGTTACCATGGCAACCACTTCTATCTCTCCTATGAAGTACAAGAGTAAAGTGGTCTTCTAAAGATTTAAATGGCAAAATGAGAATTACATATGAAAGAGCATCTAAAAAATAATTAATTTTTGCATTTTAATCAAAATTGTTGGAGGGTTTTTGGATAAAATCGAAAAAAAAAACTGAAAAACTACGTCAGTAAAGTACTAGCACTTTTTGGCCGATTTTGATTAAAAGCTTATTTTCACGCTCCAGGGAGGCGCCTAACTTAAATATAAAATTTCAACCTCATAGCTCAATTCCTTCATGCTTAAAATTGAACACAGACACACACAAAGTAAAAATTAAGAGAAGATACGATTAAAATGAGTTTTTTCATAAGCTTGAATTTTAAACTAATTGATAAATTTAGACTAATAAAGTTGTAAAATTTTTTAATTAAAGACCACTTTATTCTTGCACCTCATAGGGAAGATAGGAGAAATGGTTTCCATGGTAACAAAATATAAATATTTTCCCATACTTATAAATTTTACATCTTGAAATTCGAATGTATCTTACTGTCTGAAACTAAATATATGTCGACACAAAAAATTTGGTGTGACAAGCACAGAACACAACTTTCTCTTGCCGAAGGGTAAGAGAAAGTTGTGTGCTGTGCGACCAGTCACACCAGATTTTTTATTTATTAATAAACATGCGCTCTAGTCGAATGCTTTGTAACTGTTTGATAACTAGTGTGAGTGTTTGATTTGAGTCGTTCGAATGGATTTTTAATCTATTTTCATAGGGAATTGCCCCAACCACAACCAAAATAAACAGATTAAAGAGTGCTATCTGCTTTTGGCGTTGACACAGTCTTTAAACCCACAATCCCGTTTGTTTACTATTCATTTAAAGGCCTGATATGCAAATGCAAGTTGAGTAGATAAATAAATAATTAATCATTTCGGGTAGTTTTGATTTTGCAATAGATTAAGTGAGAATTTCTTCTAAGTGATTGTTTCCAGCCGAACCAAAGACTATTAATCTAACCCATATTTTGTTTTTATTATTTAAAAAAAAATTTCTGATTACAGAATAAAACCTGATTATCTGGACTAATTGGAACTGACCTTACACGCTCAAATACAAATTTTTAAAAGTAAAAAATAATGGGAAAACAAAGAAAAATTTAAGAAAATAAACAATTTTTAAAAATCTGGTGTGGCTGGTTGCACAGGACACAACTCTTACCTTTGGTAATAGAAAGTTGTGTTCTGTGCTTGTCACACCAGATTTATTGTATCGACACATAGACAAATATTTATATTTTGTTACCATGGCATTTCTCCTATCTTTCCTATGAAGTACAAAGTAAAGTGAGCTTCAAACAATTTTGAGGGCAAAATGAAAATAGAAATTTTAAAAAGCATCTAAAAAATAATTGATTTTTGAATTTTAATCAAAAATCGTTAGAGTGAATTTTGAGAAAATCGAAACAAACTGAAAAAGTACATCAGTAAAATACTTGTACTTTTGACCGATTTTGTTTAAAAGCTTTTCTCGCTTCAGATACTTAACTTAAATATAAAATTTCAACCTCGTAGCTCAATTCCTTCATGCTTTAAATTGAACACAGACACACAGACAGACCATGTTGAGAAAACCACTTTTTTTGATTCAGGGCATAGGCGTAGCCACGGGGGGGTTTTGGGGGTCAAACCCCCCCCATTGGACCCAAGCCATGACTAGATATTTAAGCTCTATAATACAAAATACTTTTTCTCTCTATATACTTCATATATAGGGTAAGAGAAAGTAAAATATAATAATTTTCTCTAGCTTAAAAAAAAAAAAAAATTAAATAAATCGCAAAAAATTCAAGAAAATTCAGAATTTTCCCATTGAAAAGAATTGATTTTTGTTATGCTTTATAAAAAATTAAAGCCGCTTAAAATTGATTAAATCTCGCAAATGAAAAATAATAAAAATTATTATATAAATAAATTATTTATTTTTTTTCTTAAAGAAGGTCTGAGATAGAAGTTTGGTCAAGACAAACACATTGATTCACCCCGGTATTTTAAGCTCATATACAGTACATAAAATTAAGAGATAGGCATTATTTATTGCCTGATACGAGTTGATTGAAAAATTGCGGCACTTAATTAAGAAAGGGCGGGCCCGAGCCACCTCGAGGGGGGGCGAAGCGAAGGTGGGGTAAGTGGCTAGTCATATATTTCATTAGACTCCCTATACTGCCCCATTAGTCGGGGTGGGGGGGGGGGGAGAAAAAATCCCAAACCCCCCCATCAAAAATTTCTGGCTACGCCTATGATTCAGGGAACCTCAAAACGTGTATATCAATCAAAATCTCAACATCGAATTTTTGACATGAATCCAATACTTTCTCTCATATATATTAACATATATAAATAATAAAAAGTAAAAAGGTAAAATTCCCAAGATTATTGTTTTTAAAATGTTTGTACATGGAATTAAAAATATGAAAAAGAAATAAAAATTCACATTTTTTAAATCCAACTTGGTATATCCATTTTAAATTTTCTCAAGAACATTATCTATTTCTTCCTTTAAAATTAAATAAAATAGAAAATCAATAGTTTTTTATTAACGATAATATCGGACTGTATTTTTTTTCTGTTATCATTCGGAAGGAAGGCATCCGCCCCCTTGAGAGCAGACAAAAGGTCACTAGCTGCTGTGGTGGTTTTGTTATCTCCCAGGGTCTATTCAGGCTCAAGCCTGTAAACATATGCCACACGTGCGGTTTAGATGATTTATTCACCAGGGAAGTGGGAGATACCGGAATCCCCTCAGAGTATGGAAATTAAATCCAAACAGATTTGCTTATCAGTACTTCTGTTGATGTGCTCGTATATTTGTGATTTTAAACTCAATTCAACACATTAGAAGACCCTTAAAAATTTTAATATCAATAAATAGAAATTAAATTAGATTATTCGTATTTACTGATGGTTCTTTAGTATGATTAAAAAAATAAGGAATAACTTAGACAAAATTTTATTTCTGTATTTCGAGATTTTGAAATTAAAGAAAAAATTATTTCTTTTGACACCCCCTTTAATTTTCAGCAAACATTTCATTCAATTTATTAAAAATATAATTTATCTTTCTTTCTTTAGAATTGCTGTGTATATTTGGTGCAAATAGAACTTCAGAAAAAGCATGAAACGATAAACGATCTGAAAAAGAGCGCCAGCCTCCCATACATGTGTGGATTTAGGCCGAAGAAAAATTTTGGCAGAATAAAACCAAACTTAAGTGGCGTAACCAGGGGGGGGCGAGGGGGGGCTCGAGCCCCCCCCCGCCCCAGGCGCATTGAGCCCTTGGCGCCCCCGAAACCGGCATAGGCGCCCTACGGCCTCTAAGATATAGCCCAGCGAATGTGATTTTATGATATTCTTTTCATCGATTGTCTTAAAAAATTGATTGTTTTCTTTTAAAATTATATTAAAACTTGAATTCTACTATTTTAAATGCATTTAATTCAAAAAATAATAAATAAAGTATAACGTATATAGAGGTTTTATAATTAAAAATTTTTTTTTATTTTGCAATATATAAGCCTTAATTTGATGTTTTATGGCTGTGGAGATTTACTCAGGATTCGTATAAGCCTTAATATTTAATTTTTTGAAATTCAAAATTTTTTTAAGCATGAAGGAATTGAGCTATGAGACTGAAATGTTATATTTAAGTTAAACACCCCCGGGAACGTGAAAATAAGCTTTTAATCAAAATCGGCCAACAAGTACTAGTATTTTACTGATGTAGTTTTTCAGTTTTTTTCGATTTTCTCAAAATGAAAGGGCTTTTACCATTCTTCAGGCCCGCCCTAGCCCGCCCGGAATTTTTTCAAACCCGCCCATTCCCGCCCTAGATTTAGTGAATGAATGAACGAATGTCTAGCAATTTTTAAATAAAATTTCATTTGCATGCCCGTCGAAATAAAATACTCTATTTTAAAAAGTTTTTATTCTTTGATATTTTCCCGAAAACTGAATAGTTTTTGAAATAATCACAGAAGAAAACGACATTTTTCGTAAAAGCAAATAAAAATCAAAACAAAATCATACAGGTGCATAGGCGCCGGAACTGGGGGGGGGCAAGGGTACATTGCCCCCCCCTGGCATCCTACAGGGGGGGACAGAGGGGGGCAAAATTTCTTTTTTATTTCATTTATTTTTAAAAATGATATATTTTTACTTTTGATAAATAAAATCTTCTAAGCTAAAAAAAATTAAAAGAGTAAGAAATTCATTTTTTTTCCAAATTTTTCCAAAAATTTTTGATAAAATCACTACCAAATTTTTTAAAATTTTAATTTTATTAAAATTGTGATTTTATTTAAAATTTTTAAAGTTTTATAGTAGATTTGTTTTTGTTTTATACTATTTAAACATATTAAATTATTTTAATTTTCTAAAAAAAAAAATTTTTTGCCCCCCCTGATTCAAATTCGTTCCGGCGCCCCTGTACAGGTGTCATTAAAAAACATGTAAATATAAACAAATTCGCTGAGAAAATTACAGGATGCAAGAAATTTGCCCGCCGAAGGCGGGCAATTTGCTCGCCTAAGGCGAGCAATGGGGTCCAGGGGGCGGAGCCCCCTGGAAAATCGGCGCCCTAGTTGAGCTTCGCCCCCCCGCCCTCAAAGGCTGGTTACGCCGCTGCCAAACTTCCCTATATCTTGGACTTTATTATTTCCACCGACATTCAACTGGTAAGAAAGCATAAATTAAAAACTCATTTCTATTTTTGGAATTTTTTTTTTACATAAAAAACACTCACACTTTTTTCTCACTTCCACTCACACAGTCTTTTCGGCAACTTAGGCCGAAAGACTTTTAACGATACTCGTATTTATTATATCTATACTATTATATAAAAGACAATCTCTGTCTGTCTGTCTGTCTGTCTGTCTGTCTGTTTGTAACGCATAGACTCCGAAACTACTGGACCGATTTTCATGGAGTTTTTTTTTAATGGGTAGGGAATTTTCCGGGGGTGGTTTTAGGCTATCATTATATCGAATTAGGGGTAGGGAACCCCCCCTTTTTGGGGGTTATTAATTACCCCATAGCAAAGCATTGGAAAACAGGATCTAACTCGCTTTATGAAAAATATATTTATCAAATCTTTAAAATGAAAAATAAAAACTCTTCCTCCCCCTAACAATTCGACATTTGAAAAGATTTTTCCGCTCTGCGCCCCCACCCCCCCCCCCCCCTAAAATTTTATTTTTTTTATTTTTCATTCGATTTTAATAAAATTTAAAATGACGCTTTCTTAGGGTGTAAATAATTGAAAAATGGTATTTTAGACGTCAGAAAGTTCAATCACCCCCCTGACCCCCCTGAAATTTATTTTTTATTCGATTTTAATAAAATTTAAAATGACGCTTTCTTAGGGTGTAAATAATTGAAAAATGGTATTTTAGACGTCAGAAAGTTCAATCACCCCCCTGACCCCCCTGAAATTTATTTTTCTTTCGATTTTAATAAAATTTAAAATGACGCTTTCTTAGGGTGTAAATAATTGAAAAATGGTATTTTAGACGTCAGAAAGTTCAATCACCCCCCTGACCCCCCTGAAATTTATTTTTCATTCGATTTTAATAAAATTTAAAATGTTGCTTTCTTAGGGTGTAAATAATTGAAAAATGGTATTTTAGACATCAGAAAGTTCAATCACCCCCCTGACCCCCCCCCCTGAAATTTATTTTTCATTCGATTTTAATAAAATTTAAAATGTTGCTTTCTTAGGGTGTAAATAATTGAAAAATGGTATTTTAGACATCAGAAAGTTCAATCACCCCCCTGACCCCCCTGAAATTTATTTTTCATTCGATTTTAATAAAATTTAAAATGTTGCTTTCTTAGGGTGTAAATAATTGAAAAATGGTATTTTAGACATCAGAAAGTTCAATCACCCCCCTGACCCCCCTGAAATTTATTTTTCATTCGATTTTAATAAAATTTAAAATGTTGCTTTCTTAGGGTGTAAATAATTGAAAAATGGTATTTTAGACATCAGAAAGTTCAATCACCCCCCTGACCCCCCCCTAAAATTTATTTTTTATTCGATTTTAATAAAATTTAAAATGACGCTTTCTTAGGGTGTAAATAATTGAAAAATGGTATTTTAGACCTCAGAAAGTTCAATCACCCCCCTGCCCCCCTGAAATTTATTTTTCATTCGTTTTTAATAAAATTTAAAATTACGCTTCCTTAGGGTGTAAATAATTGAAAAATATATTAATCAAATATTTAAAATAAAAAATAAAAACTCTTTTTCATAATTAATTAAAATACATTTATCTGGACAACTCTTAGTCATATCCCGAGACGCCGCCCGCCAGGGCCAGGCGGGGTAGGGTTGCCGAAGGCAACCCTACCGCAGCTAGTATTTATATATTTGGGGTCCAGGCATTCTTATTTGGTATCCAAATGGCTTAAATAAAATCATCGGACTGCCTGGGGTCCGAACCCGGGACCCTCGGTATAAAAGGTTAGCACGATAACCCCTACACCAAGTTCGAGGGCATTTTTGGAATTCTATATTAACAAATATTTTTTTTGTTTAATATTTTCATTTTTTTGGGGGGGGGGGGGGGGGGTTGAGGGGAGGGCGATATTCTAGAACCTGCCGGAGGTACCAACCAGTATTACCAATCGTAGTTACGCCTCTGAATTTATTATTTATTAATATTAGCCTTACAGGTGTAAGAAGTCTGGATCCTATATTGAATAATCTTATGATTTTATTTCATTCGAAGATTTGTAGTCAATTCAAATGAAATAAATTTTTTCTCTCTTGGAACGGGAAGCGAATCCAGGACCCCGACGCGAAAAGCTAATGTCTTCTCTCTGAGCCACGGTTCACGGGCTCATTCGAAGTTTCAATGGTAGAAATTCTAATTTCGATTTTAAATGGTGAAGGATTCTGTTGTGTTTTATATGTTGTAGTTACAATATTGACATTAATATTTTGACAGATGTTTATTGTTTTTTTAGTTTGAAAATAAATCATGTTTTTATCTTCCAAGCTTTAGTCTAATTCTTAAAAGTATTGAAGATACAATAACTGGCGACGAGTAATTGAACTTGCGTTCTCAAGAGAAGAGTAATAAAAGAAGAAATGGCAACGAAACTAGAAAAGTTTGACCCAGAAAAAAGAAATTTGGAGCCGTTTTGTAGAACGTTTGAGAATATATTTCAAGGCAGTAGGAATTCCAGACAACGCAGAAAATTCAGATAAACGCAAAGCCTTACTTTTAACAGCAATGGGTATTGAAAATTTGAATTTATTTCTCAATCTCAATCCAGGACATAATGCTGACGAATTCACATTTGATGAGATCTCTGATGGAATGCGGAAACATTTTGAACCAGTTCCATTGATAGCAGCAGAAAGATTTAATTTTGGACAGAGGAAAAAGTTGTCGACAGAGACAGCTGTTCAATATTTGGCGGAATTAAAAAGATTAGCCAGGAATTGTGATTTTCCAGCTGATAAGAAAGACCCGTTGACTGCAAGACTGCGTGATCAATTCGTTTTTGGACAGGATAACGTTGAGCTACAAAAGAGATTGTTAGAAGAAAGTAATTTGACGTTAAATAAGGCGTTAACAATTTCAGCGGCATTTGAAGCGGCGCTGAAGACTGCAGATTTATTGCAAAGTTCAAATAAAGAATCATCATCAATTCATCGTGTTGAAGGTGAAGGAAAGATTGAAAGTCAAGACAAGAATACAAATTCATTTCGCCGAAATCGACAAGATTGGATCAAGAACGCGGTTTGCTATGCATGTCAAGAAAAGGGTCATATAGCGAAATATTGCCCCAAACAGAAGGAAGTTGCAAGAATGGATAAAGAAAAAAGTTTCCAATGAATAAAAAGAAAAGTAAGTCATCTAGAAGAACGAAAGCTGTATTAGCAGAAACGGAAGAATCTGAGACCGAGGAGGAAACATCAGATGACGAGTGTAATCGTATTGAGGCAAAGATTAAATCAGTGCGATCGGGAAGGAAATTGATGGAAACTATCAAAGTGGACGGACAGGACGTGGAAATGGAAATCGATACGGGCGCAGCAATGACTCTCATTTCAGAAAAGGAATGGAAAAAGTTAGGTAAACCAAAACTGGAATCGGCCAAGATGAAATTGACAGCATATAACGGTACGAAGGTAGAGATTAAAGGAAGCTGGAATGTCAATGTAAAAGTAAATGGACAGGAACACGTTTTGCCGTTAATCGTATGTAAGGGAGAGCAGGGGAGCTCTTCTAGGTCGAAATTGGCTGAAAGTTTTACGTTTGGACTGGGCGAAATTCGGGAAAAAGCTCAGGGGCGAGATTGATAAAATTGAAGTTGATCAAAAGAAAGAACAGAAGGATTTAAATAAGTTAATTCATGTTTACAAGGAATTGTTTGAATCAGATTTAGGAAAGATTCGTGAACACAAAGCGAAGTTATATTTAACGAATGAACCGAATTTCGACAAATCGAAACCCGGGAAGAGAAAGAACAAGATTTTTTCGAAAATTTTGGAAGGCAAGGCCTGTTCCATATGCTTTGAAGAACAGAATTGATGATGAGCTTTTGAGGTTAGAAAGGAAAGGGATAATCAAGAAATTGGAAAATGATTGTTCTGAATTTGCATCACCAATTGTTCCTGTGATAAAACCTACGGGTGCAATCCGATTGTGTGGTGATTTTAAAGTTTCAGTGAATCCATTTATAGAAGTGGATCGGTATCCCTATACCACGAGTGGAGGATCTTTTTGCAAAGTTGGAAGGAGGCCAGAAATTTTCAACTTTGGACTTGGCCGAAGCTTATCATCAATTGGAGATGGATGAAGAGTCAAGTAAGCTTCTCGTAATAAATACGCATAAGGGATTATATAAATATCAACGTTTACCATTTGGTATTAACTCTGCGCCATCCATTTTTCAACGGACGATGGACACGTTGTTACAAGGCCTCGATGGAGTTATTTGTTATTTGGATGATGTTTTAATCACGGGGCGCAATGATAAAGAGCATCTTAGAAATTTAGAAGAGGTGTTTAAGAAATTTAAAGAATCTGGTGTAAGGCTTAATCTGGATAAAAGTAAATTTTTTTTAGATTCTGTAAAATATCTGGGTCATGTAATTGACAGAAAGGGTTTGCATGTCCAGCAATCGAAAGTTAAGGCCGTACAAGAAGCACCAACGCCAAAAGATGTTGGAGAATTACGATCTTTTCTAGGGTTTGTGAACTATTATGGAAAATTTATTCCAAGGTTATCTTTAATTTGTCAACCATTGAATGAACTTTTAGGAAAGTCAAAGAAATGGAAATGGACTGAACACTGTGACAAGGCATTTAGAAGATTAAAAGTGAAATTAACGTCTGCTCCTGTTCTTTGTCATTTTAATCCTAAGTTGCCCATTGGTTTGGCAACAGACGCATCATCGTATGGAATAGGGGCAACTCTATTTCATATTTTTCCAGATAAGAGTGAACGACCAATTTGTTATGCTTCAAGATCTTTATCGAAGGCTGAAAGGAATTATAGCCAAATTGAGAAAGAAGCACTCAGCATCATTTTTGGGGTAAAGAGAAACTATCAATATTTATATGGAAGGGAATTCACGTTGATCACAGATCACAAGCCGCTAGTGACAATTTTTGGGGAAAATAAATCCCTACCTGCAACAGCAA